>JAVTVY010031094.1:0-129080 GCA_036873755.1 Hanleya hanleyi
AAACTTTGGAGTTTCATCTCCTGATACTTTGCAGATAGGTTCGAGTGCTACAAATCCATAAACGTTTTTGTCAGCAGTTATACGTCAACATTTCAATCCAGAGTGTCATGTTTCCTAGTATCCTATTCCATCTGACTACTTCCCTGGAAAAAGTATAGTGTTCACGCGTCTGCAAATAGTACCTCAGATCAGCAGGAATCAAAATGAAAATCGCAACTCAGAAAAGCACATGTGATGCTTACTGCTCGCCATTCAACCCTCTGTTTCATAATCACCAGGAGGCTGCAACATTCGGATTCAAACCTTTATCCCATTTGGCATAGATCGCTTGGAGGGTTAATCGAACGGGGACTTCGTTTAGAGGCCTGGAACCTAGTACATGTGAAAAAGCCTTCTCATCGCGGAACTTTGGGTGACGTCTGGCTACATGGATGTTGGATCCGACTCTTGCATCCATTTATACCGTATGAATGTGTATAGGGAATATTGCAATCTGGAGGAGATAGTTGACTACCTGTATGTCAAAATAGTGATCGTTTATCTGGGGATACGCAGAGTCGACAAGAGAATAATAAAGGAATGACGATATGAGAACGTCTTAAATCTTGGAACAGAATCGATCTATGACATCCAGGGTAACATGTAGTAATGCAAGCAAAAGTTATGTCCCTTGACATGGTTCTCCCCACAGTCACCGGTAAGCTCAAGATACATTTTTTTGGAAGAGAGAAGAGAATATTTTGATCAGAACCTTAGTTTTGTCTCTTATCTACTCGGAGGTTTTTCAATCGTTTGACATTGACAAGTTGGCGATATATGGAGTCGGCTTATGGATGACGACTTTGACAGCACTAAAACATGAAAGACATTTCCAAATACTTCACACGCAATGCTCTAGTTCGTACTATACGTCGTATTGGTGACACCGCTGTAACCACAGCGCCACCCAGAATGTATAGGCGATGTATCCTTAGCTATGTCGTCATCATTGGACAAATCAAGGATTCATGTG
Source organism: Hanleya hanleyi (assembly GCA_036873755.1). Taxonomy (NCBI): domain Eukaryota; kingdom Metazoa; phylum Mollusca; class Polyplacophora; order Lepidopleurida; family Hanleyidae; genus Hanleya; species Hanleya hanleyi. The sequence continues at coordinate 1,013 of JAVTVY010031094.1, forward strand.
GTTCGGGAGGGGGGTGGGGGTGGCGTAATTGTGTGTGTATGTACATTGTATATGGATTACAGGTAAATACTTATCAGTTTGATCTTGCCTTTGCCATATCGAGAAGAAACAAGAAAAACCCGTATCTCCTACTAAATGTAGTGATATGAACGTACCGTACAACTACATGTATATCATCGAATGCTTGAAAACACCATGTACGCCAGGGTACACTCAGAGCTCGCCAGAAGTATTACTGTCATTAGTCTGTATACTGTATTTGACAAGTCTCAACACATTAACCTGCTGGAGTAAAGTCGATTACCAGGTGTGCGGGAAAGCTGTCGGAGTAGAACCTACTTTCTTCTCAATACAGAGGGCACAAATACTCACTGGTCGAGCAAGGGGTGTTGTCCGCAAATAGTTGGAGAGAGTTCTGCTCTCAGTCAACCAGTTGTCAACCTTGTTCGACGATCTTCGTTCGTTCTCGCTCGAAGAAAATGCCGGATATACAAAAAACGCCTCAAATGTGTACGCGTGAGAATTGTTTGTTGAGGACAATGAGATACGATATCCGTACACATGGGTCTAAAATAATTACGATATGTTGTCGTATATGTAGGTACAGCATCTGTCGAACAGTGCTATTAGGAGTATGAATAAGAATATTGTAGATGTAACTTCGTATGTGTAAGTATGTATATGATTCTTTTTGCAGACGCAATCAGTCTTGATTGGTACTCGAATAGCTATTCTCAATTATGAGTTGTTTTTGTTCAACTTCAAACCAGACGCTTGTATTATAGCTTATGGGTTATTTGGACGGAATGGAGAATGTTTCATATAGTGACGTTTGAAGCCGAAACGTACTGCAATCCTCTCCCCCCATGCGAAATATTAAACATGTTTTTGTATTGTACCGAGACATCAGGACACAATTTACAGTACATGCATATCTACTATTCATCCACGCATATTCTACGTGGAACTATAGACGAAAATGTAACATCGCTATCAAGTACCAATTAGTAAAATTGTGGGAAGTATACATTCACATTTTCCTTAGATTGCCTCTACGTGTTTGATCGATTGTTTTGTGGAAGTGTTTATTGTCACTAGTATGGCAGTGTGAATCTACACGTTTTCACAGTAAAGATAGTCGGTATCTTGCAAGTATCTTCTAACTAGAATGTACCTTAATTAGTGTGACGTATCTTTTTGGCAAAAATGTGTATATTGCGCGTTATCTCGAACCAGACGATGGTATATCTTCTTTAATATCTTGACGGTTTCTTGACGAGATAGAACACTATAGCTATAACATGAATTAAGAATGCGAACATTTATCGCCTAGGAATGCTCTCTGGGACATCTGGGAATTGTATTGCATACTGGTGGATGGGGTTAAAATCAGTTCACACACCTTCCTTTATAATAAACATAGAGGATATACACTATAATATGCATAACAATCTTTTCATGCATAACAATCTTAATATCAAATCGCCACTTTAGTGTCCCGTGTTGAAGGAAACGCACGGTCCCAGCTTGGCACTTAGGGTCTGATATTTTTTATATTTTCAAACTATTTATTTCAATCTAAATTAGTGGAGTATTGTGGAATGTTTTTCGTATAAGTGAACTATACAATTTGTACATAAAATTTATTTATTTTTCGCAATGGCTTTTTATATGGAAGACAAATTTGCGGTTAAAATTTCCACAAAGTTTGTTAGAATCCCGAACACGATTCTCTGAATGACATCATCATCGGTTGAAATAAAGATTTGTTAGGGACTGTTCAAAATTTATCGGAGGGAGAGGGTGCAATTCAGGGGGCAAGAAGTTTTCTTGTGGTCGGGAGGGGGTGCGTACTTTTTTTACTGTCCAATCAGGATGTTTACTTTTACCAACTTTAACTTGATGGGGGGGGGGGCAATTTTTTATCTCGCCTTACGAAGTAAAGGGGAGATATTGTGAGGGGGAAAGAGGATGTCGTCGTCGGTATCGGTGTCCCCGGCCTGGAAATGATAATGTTTATGGTTTAGCAAATTCAAAAAAAAATCTAGAAAATTTAGAAAAAATGTAAAAAACAAAAAAATATGGGGTACTCCAATGTTAAGTTTTGCGTTTAGCTGAGGTGCACATGTACATCTGTACCTAGAAAGTTTGCTGCAGTTGTCAGCTGCTATTGGATGATTATGAATCTTGGTAAACATGTTTCTTATGATTAGAGGACGTACCTGTGCTATTTAGGAGATGAAATATAAATTTTTGTTCAAATTTTGAGGGTTTTGTCTTAGTAATCTGTCAATGATAATGTACATGTATACCCCCACCTTTACAGTAAAAAAACTGTGTCACGTGCAACAAGTCACCAGAATAAATTGATGTCCCGTTGCAATTTGACATTTAATAATCGGAATCGGAACAATAAATCAACAGCCAAAAGTACCAGTACTTATCTAAAATACATCAACGCCCAGGTAATTTTTGCTCGGTCTCTAATAAAAAAAAATGAAATCAAAATCGTAAATGTTGATTGTTGATAACAAATTTATTTAAAATATTTTTTTTATACAAGGTGAGAGTTTTGTGTGAATTTTTTTATTTTTTTATTTTTATTTTTTTTATTATTATTATTATTTTATTTTCTTTGAGGGTTTTGTCTGTGAGGGTTTCGTCAGTGGGTGTATTGAATCAAAAGTCTTTAGGCATTGTCAGCAAAAGCCAATGAAAAAAGCACACATTCTTGAAGGTAACAAACCTCCATTGAATTTACTGGGTGGCTGTTATACTACATGTAAGTGGCAGTGAAATGGTTTGTGCTATATTTTATCATTCATTCTCGGAAGAACCATTGTCACAGGTTAATAAAAAAAAACTAGCCCCGTTTTCTTGCCCCCCCCCCGAAAAATGGTGGGGAATGTATGCTGATTTTCCCATATTTTTTTGGAGGAAAAGCCAGGCTATTCGGTGTGGTATGTCAATAGTGACCGTGAATATTAGGGAATATAGTTTTGGTCAGATGTGCCCAGCTCATTTACTACATAATACGTAAGGCAAATATTTAGTGGTTTGTGACCGGAAATACAGTTCTTAACCCTACCTGGCCTGGGGGGGGGGGGGCATTATGGCCCCACTTACCAAACTTTCTGCGCTATCCCCGGAACAACAGATAATGGAGAGCTGACACTCCGGGACTTTATTGTTTATCATATTGGAGTCATTTTGAGCCTATTTGCATAACCCCCTGATCAGAGAATCATGAGTAAATCCAAGATGGCGGCCACGTGGGGTCCCAGAAAAGTGGTGTTTTTGTCGTTTTTCTTCAAAATTTCTGCTTTTCCGCAATGAAAAGCGGGCAAAAACTATTTTATTTCTCATTACATTAATATTTACTAATTTATCAAGCAGTTTTTGCGGAGAAATTGCAAAAATAAAAATTTCGAAAAATCTGATCGAAAAATCGACCAAAACATGCCGTTTTTGAAAATGACGTCACTGTGACGTCATCAAAGCGCCCATCTTGAATTTTTTTTACATTTTCTTGTAGAGTTTCACCCAAGGGTATAGTGTGATGAGTTTCAGCCCCCTAGCTCAAGGGGTAAGAAAAATAATTAGGGGGGGGACCATTTCGGCCTCCCCAGGCCTGGACAGGTCCCAAAAAGCCCAGGCCAGATAGGGTTAAAAGACTGTATTGAGAATGGACAAGTTTTCGACACTGATACATTCACGATAACGGGCCGATCTCCGATGACAATGACAATTACGCACGTGTACCACATTACAATGAACCTTACCCGACGATCTTTTACACAAAGAAGATGACTACAAACGGTTTAGCAGTGTTTAGATAATTTCTGGATTCACAAACAGCACATGTTCAAACAAGGCAGATAACTTATGAAAAGTCACATCAAGGGAGACTAATCTGCCTCTATAATCACACCAAGGGCGATAACTCTTGAAATTAACTTAAATATCCATTGGGTCCACTGTTAATCCCCCTCATCATCATACACAAACTGACTTGGGAGTGTAATTGTGTTGTTGATGCAAAATAATCAATATCACATTCAAGCAACACACTTTACTTAAATCAAATTATCTATATTTGTGTTCATGAGACATTAAAGTTGAGGTAAAAAAAAATTATAATAATAGCCTGAGAATGAGGATGCTATTTATCTTGTGTGCATATATATCCAATAAGATATGTGTTTTCATTGGTTTGGGTATGTGTTCAAATATACTCAATTTTGTGCTACTGAGGCTCTGGCTGGTCAAATCGTCATATTTTTGTCCCTGTGAACCTCGACGAAAACAAACTTTGGTCTCGCTCATCAATGCGACAAAAAAAGTCTTGTCCCATCCAGAAAAGCCGGTAAAAAAATGTTGGTCCCTGCCCTAAATTAACCGGTCCCGTCCTCCTGATAATTTTTGCCTGGTCCTTAATTGCTTGTTTCCATCAAACGTTTCTTCATCTACCAGGGCCCTATTCAAATACCGCCAAGTCCAAGGGGTTCCCTGTGCTTTGCATGGTTCATGTTCATACTTTATGACAGTTAGAAACCAACACATTTACTCTGAGTATGGTGGGATTGATTCAAGTGAAATTTTGTTGTCATGATTATGATATGTCCAGTATACAAATACCTATACCTGTCGTTTCCATGCTTTGAATTACTGGAAGGCTCCAAGCTAACTAATATTAAAAGGGATGATGAGTGAATGCATCATCATTTACGTACAACCTCCTGTTTTTTTACCATTAAATATATACAACTGTACCAGTATTGACTTCTGTCAATTTGCTTCTCTGGTGTGGAGAGCGGAGGGGTCTTGACTTTTTTTTTGGAGACCTCATTGGGGGGAGGGGGGGTCAGAACTTTTTTTAGGACTTCGAGAGGTGAGACAAAAACTTTTTTAAAGATCACTGGAGGGGGGGGGGCACTTTTTTTTAGCTATATTTTTTTGACCAGTTCCTTAGCAAGCGTCAGATCCGACGTTCAATATTCAGCCGTCGTCCATAAAATATTCTCCACATCAACAATCGAAATTACAAGCGTCTAGTCCGTCATTCATAATCCAGCCGTCGTCCATTAGAGAATATCCGCGTCCATAATCCAAAGACCTATTCCATATTCCATATAACAGTATTAGCACCAAATTCAAAAAGACAATCATAGTATACATAAACATAGGCTTGTTTCCTGCAAGAGAGAAGCGGTCAACAGTTTTCAATGATGCCGGCAAGACATCATGATGTTCCAAAAATATCAAATCCGTATCGCTGATCAGTATTCTTAATCCATAATATTCGTTGTTAAGTCGTCATCTAAAGAATGATGTATCTCAGTCACGCTTTGATTGTGACTGTTCATATGAGTACCATGAGGATCTTGAAGTACATGGGTTCATACGGCCCCTAGCCCCGGGTTAAGCGGAATTAGACACAAGTTACGAAACGTAGCGCCATAGATCTTGCACGCTACGTTCGTATTTTGCTATCAGCATGCGATATGTATCGTCATACCTGTTTCGTATGACAGTTATCAACAATTCGAAATGTGTATAAAATAAAAATAGAAAAAACACAAGATAGTTGCTTACAAGAGAGAAGCGGTCAACAGTATCCAATGATATCAGCAAGACATCATTTAATTTGGTGCTACTGTTAATATATGAATTAGGTGTTTGGACTATGGACGACCGTTATTCTTTATTCAAATGAATGTCAAGTCGTTTCCAGAGTAGGTATCTCAGTTACACTTTGCTCGTGATTGTTCATTTGGACACTATAATTGGGTCACCATTAGTAAAAAAAAGCAACTATACGAAAATACAAATGACTGCTGTGTGGATGTCGATGGGGTTTCAGATTCAGGTCTGTATTGGCTACAGACCACCAAATAAATGACATTTACGGCCATGTTAACTAGTGAGTGAGTGAATAGAATTCAACTTCGCTTTCAACAATATTTCAGTTATATCTCGACGAACCAACTAAGCACCACCCAGGCAAGTTGCGTTCCTGCTACTTCAAAGAATAAATCTTTGAAGCAGCATGGAACCAGACACCCTCCATCTACCCTATAAAACACTGAGAATAGCGCACAAGACACAGACAGGACGCTTACATGGTGCAATAAAGACAAGTAATATTACAGTGCTAGACATCACATTATCAAGTTCCTGTTGCTTCTCAGCAAAATACATTGAAGCAACAGGAACCTGTGATCATAGGAGTGACATCCGACATTCCATATTCAGTCATCGTACACAGTCTCATCAATAATCGAAAAAGCTTTCTTGTGTGGCAATTTGCATCAATTCCGAATTTGTATGAAAAGAAAATTTTAAAAATATGGCTTTCTGCAAGAGAGAAGCAATGAACAGGATTCAATAATGACAGCAATACATCATCATCTTTTATCTTTTATTAACATTATTATCGCTGACCAGTATTCTTTATTCAAATGAATTTTTCTAATGTAAAATGTATCTCAGTCACGCTTCGATTGCACTTTTTACGCGTCTGTAACTAGTACCTAAGATCAACATGGATCAAAATGGAAATCTGTGAATAAGGCCTTCCCATCATGCACGCGGAACTTTGGATGACGTCTGGCTACTGGAGGTTGGATCTGACGCTTGCATTCATATATACCGTATGTAGATGTTTATGGAATACGGCAATCTAGAAGTAGATGACTACCTGTCAAGGTAGTGATCATTGATGTAGAGATACGCAGTCGACGTGAGAATAATACAAGGAGTGCCGTTATGAGAACGTGTTAAGTCTTCGAACAGATTCGATCTATGACATCCAGAGTAACATGTAGTAATGCAACCACAAGTTATGTCCCCTGGTATGGTTCTTTCCACAGCCACCGGCAAGCTCAAAATACATTTGTTTGGAAGAGAGGAGAGAATACCTTGATTTGAACCTTAGTTGTGTCTTATCTACTCGGAGATTCTTCAATCCTTTGAGAGTGACAAGTTGGCGATAGTTGGCGATATATGGAGCCGGCTTATGGATTTTGAGAGCACTATACACATGAAAGACATTTTGGCAAAATACTTCACACGCAATGGATCTAGTATGTACTATACGTCGTACTGATGACATCGCTGTAACCACAGCGTCACTCAGAATGTATATGCGATGTATCCTCAGCTATGTCGTCAGCATTGGACAAATCAAGACGGCATGCGGTTAGCTGGTGACCTAAGGACATAATTGTATATGTTTGTATGACTGCAACGTTATCTCTCAGACATGTATCTTCGTTTGCTATTTGACACTGAAATCCAAACAAAAAATGTTGGACATGTTGTGGACTATATTTAGAGCATGGAGCATGGACGCTCATTCGTGGGGAGAAACGTATCCATCACGTCGTTATCAAAACAAATTTTGTGTTCATCATTCGGCATCCTAAACCATACAAGGATGGAGTAACACAGATTGTATCGGTAAAACCATTCACGGCAAGCGATGGTGAACAAACACAACCCTCCGAATTTGCGACTCGAAGGACCACGCTCTCTTAACACACCACCAGCTGGCTATGTATCAGACAAATGATGATTGCCGAGGGGAAAATCGATTTAATTTAAATTATCTGAATTACGGATTCAGCGCGGAACCTAAACAGGCAAAGGTGGGAATTACTCAGAAAAAGATTCGGTAGAGCGGTATATCAAATACTAATCACTAATCTCACACTTGGAGCCCTTACACTACGTCATGCATATCCTTCAACTCCAACCCTTTTGTTCATACAGACGTGGTGTTTCCTTCGTTTCCGGTCAATACACGTGTGAATATAAACTGTCCGTGGACATTTTTGCCCAGAAGAGAAAAGCCCCAGCATGAATAAAAATGCCAACATTGATGCATATACACAGAATTTACAATCATCTTACACGGAAACTGGGATAGATTGGCATATCCTCGAACAGTGAAAGTAGCATGTAGTGTCCGTAGTATTACATGGAAGAGTTGTGTCCCTTAAAGAGTTGTGTCCCTTAAAGAGTTTCTTGTCACAACTTTACCCGAAGTACACCTGGCTATAATTTGAAACTCAATGGTGTCTCGCATTGAAAGCAATATTCTTCAATTTAGAAGATGCCACTGATATATATGCAGTACATGTATACTGGATAACAATTTCAACCATCTTTGTCAGGGCTGTTTTCGTCACTGCTAATTTCCCTGACTCACTGACCTGATATGAAATGGGCAATGTCACGTGAAATGGATCTGGGATCAGTGCATTTGCAGCAAATACCGATTGTCACCTTGTCATCATGGTTATGTCGACCGGAAACCCAGTGACACCTGGCAGTGCATTCGCGACTGCTTGGCCTCATACGTCGAAGTCATAATACCTCGCGTATTAATCATGTTAATGGTGGAAGGATTTTACAGCTCTCAACTGTAAACCGTGATCCGCCGCACGCGAGGCACATCACATGCTACAGGATGTGTTTCCGCTCACATAGTCCTCGTTGTATTTCTTCCTTATCAGGAGATAAAATATATATCCAAATGAAATGGATATTCCCTTGATTCTATCATCCCCGGGGGGATCTGCTCTAATTTGAGGCGTTTCTTCTGGTTTTTCTTCTTGAGCTGATCTCCATGGTAACGGAAGTCATACAGCTGACATGCGCTGTTCGGAGTTTCGAAGTCATGCTGGGCTTTCAACATGGATGCCAATATGGATTTCTAGCAGTGCGTCACGAAGTACTAATGTCCTACATTATCGGAGACCGTATCGAGTGCTGGCAGTGGAGAGATGGGAAAACTCCTTTGTGCACGACGCTAATAATGCACGAAGCAAATACCGGTTGTCACCTTGTCATCATGGTTATGTCGACCGGAAACCCAGTGACACCTGGCAGTGCATTCGCGACTGCTCGGCCTCATACGTCGAAGTCATAATACCCCTTACAAACCAATAATTAAGCTGGGGAATTTGTGGGGTTTATGTCGGGCAAGCTGTGTAGGGATCATGTGGGGAATGTGTAGGACAGCCAATGTGGGGAATGTGTAGGGATTTGGTAAAATCCCCACATTGGACTTAGTCATGGAAAAGGAGTTTCTTAATGCTGCTTAGCTGAATTAAATCCCCGCACTATCCCAACCTCAGCCCCACGTGTTCCCTACATGTGGGGATGATGCGGGGAACTATATTTAAAGCTGGTATGGGATAGACCCACAACATTCCTGCAGTAAGTCCAGCATGGTACAGAAAACCCCACATTATCCCCACGTGGGGAATCTGCGGGGCAGAAAAGCCCACAACATTCCCACGTGGGGAATCTGCGGGGCAGTAATTCCAGCATGGGATGGAAAACCCCACAATATCCCAAGTGGGGAATCTGTGGGGCAGAAAACCCCGCAATATCCCCATGTGGGGAATCTGCGGGGCAGTAATTCCAGCATGGGAGAGAAAACCCCACAATATCCCCACGTGGGGAATCTGCGGGGCAGAAAACCCCACAACATCCCCACGTGGGGAATCTGCGGGGCAGAAAACCCCACAATATCCCCACGTGGGGAATCTACGGGGCAGTAATTCCAGCATGGGAGAGAAAACCCCACAATATCCCGACGTGGGGAATCTGCGGGGCAGAAAACCCCACAACATCCCCACATGGGGAATCTGCGGGGCAGTAATTCCAGCATGGGACAAAAAACCCCACAATATCCTCACGTGGGGAATCTGCGGGGCAGTAATTCCAATATGGGGCAGAAACCCCACAAAGAGGTATGGCAACATGTCCACAGTAACCCTAGGGGATGGCGTGGGGTTGTCGCCCCCGAATGTACCAACAATGGGTTATTTTCGGGGTAGTTATTTGGGATTGGGGAATGAATTGGGCAGAGCACTCTGCAGTATCCCCACAAATGGTGAAATTACGGGGCAGGGTGCACAAAACACCATCTGTACAGAATTCCTGGGGTGTGGGGGAGGGGGCATCTTCTATCTGAAAGGGCATGTCATTTGTACAGACTGTCTAGTCTGTCCCGATTCCTCCTGCAATATCATCCATCCCTTAAAATAACCACCAGCAGAAGCAAAATCCACGCGTATTTCACCTTTTATTCTTTAACAGCATAAAATATATATTGTACCATGTCTTAAAACACCCGAGCACAAAATGGGAAGCACATTGAAAGTCTGTGTCAAGTAGAATGTTTTTTTTTTCATCCCTCAGTCTTGGTCTTTTCCCACCTGTTGTGGGATGGCCTTTAGCATTCCTTGGGGGACTGTCGTTGGAAGATGAGGGTGAAGCTGAAGAAGAGTCCACCAGCTCTTTTGACATGTGGAGATCATGCTTCTTCAATGGTGTTTTCTGGCGGGTTCTACCTGACCTTGCTGCATCATGGCATTCTGAGTGATGCCTCTCCTTACTTTGGACCACAGTGTGCCCTTGAACTGGTTGCAAACATAACCTGGAAGTCAAACAATGAAAAACGATTAGTATATTCTGAATGCCCGAGCTATCGTAATAAATTAATACAGGAAACAAATATGGTTGAGCATACAGATATTCCAGTTTCATGATAATGGCAGTCAAACGTTGACCCCTACAAAACTGGCTAAAACAAAACACAATAAATTCAGATCACTCTCATCGCTGATCAGACCATTTTATGTTCATATAACTAACAGCATAGGGTCGAGATATACAGATCTATCAAAGAACAAGTAATATTTTTTCAAATTTATATACGAAGCTGTGCATCTGAAAACCTCTCGATTCTTCGATAACTCCAAGTTATCAGGTCACAGAAACCTGATTCATAGTGAGCAGTTTGATGGTATTCGAGATATGGACTGGATAAGCATATATTGAAGGGCCATAAAGAATGTGACAATGCACATCAGTAAGGTACTAAGCATCTTCATGTATGTTTCGATCAAATAGCAGCTGAGATATCATCCACGGTACAGCAATACAAAAGTGATTTCTGTATTCCCCTTCGTGATGTGGGGGGGGGGAGGTGACAGCCGCCAACCTTGGCGATGTGGAACTGATGTGTTCCCTGTTCTCCTAACAGATACGAATAATTTACTTCAACTTACACTATGTCGCTCAGCCAGTTCCTGTGACACAAAGCCTGGGAGGGGTGCGTCTACATTGGTCTGGGTTGGGACAAGGTTGTTGCCATACTGTTTCTCCAGAAAATGCAACCTTGTGATTTTTTCCATCATCACTATTCGTGAAGACTGCAGTACAAACAGGGACCTGTTTTACCATACATAGCCACCTTAAAAGACAATAAAACAAGAGTTCAATTGAACGCAAAATACGCCCGTAAAAGCATACAGTTGACAAACAACATCTCCGGAATGTTGTTATAGACAAAGGTTAACCATACAAATGAACCTTTCTGGACTGTACGTTGTTTGTATTGTTGCAATTGTCATAATACTGTACATGTATAAGCTATCATTGTTGTGTAAGTGGTGTAGGCAGGTTTGGAAATCAGGTTTGAGGGGGGGATACATAAGGGCCTGGAGTGGTATTTTCAGGAGCAAGTTAAACTCCAGCCAGTTACTCTTACTCTGCGGGGGTGCATATTCCCTCACTCCCGGTTATGCAGTTATATATACATGTATCAGTAACTTTAAAACAAAATTTTTGTTAGCATAAGCTGCAAAAGTAAGCTTATCAGCTTGATGAATTAGGTCGAAATGACAATAGGTGCCAAATACAAGGATTTCAGACTAAAATCAAGGGGAGTAACTGAAGAAAACGTCGAATCAGCTCAAAAACAGTTTGTGCACATCTACACATGGTACTGACCATATGTACCAAATTTCAAAAGAATCCATCGAAAAGTCTGAGACGAGTTGCGTTCACGAGGGCAGTATGTGTCAAATTTAGATTTCAGACCAAAATCAAGGGGAGTAACTCAAGAAACTGTTGAATCAACTCGAAAAAAGTTTGTGCACATGTCCACTCGGCACCAATCATGTATACCTAGTTTCAAAAGAATGCAATGAAACCCCTAGGAGTTTCGATGACGAGGACTGTAGGTGCCAAACAAAAAGTATTCCAGACTAAAATCAAGGGCGGATAGCTAAAGAAAACGTTGAATTGGTTCGAAAATATTTCATGCGCATATACACATGATACTGATCATGTGTACCAAATTTCAGAAGAATCCATTGAAAATTCTGGGAGGAGTTGCGTTGACGAAGACAGTAGGTGCCAAATCCAAGGATTTCAGACCAAACTCAAGGGGATTAACTCAAGAAAACGCTGAAGCGGGCCAAAAAAAGTTTGTGCACATCTATACCGATCATGTGTACCAAATTTCAGAAGAATCCATTGAAAACTCTGGGACGAGTTGCGTTGACGAAGACAGTAGGTGCCAAATACAAGAATTTCAGGCCAAAATCAAGGGGAGTAACTCAAGAAAACGTCAAATCGGGCCAAAAAAAGGTTCATGCAAATCTACACATGGCACTGATCATGTGTACCAAATTTCAGAAGAATCCATTGAAGACTCTGGGACGAGTTGCGTTGACGAAGACAGTAGGTGCCAAATACAAGGATTTCAGACCAAAATCAAGGGGATTAACTCAAGAAAACGCTGAAGCGGGCCAAAAAAAGTTTGTGCACATCTATACCGATCATGTGTACCAAATTTCAGAAGAATCCATTGAAAACTCTGGGACGAGTTGCGTTGACGAAGACAGTAGGTGCCAAATACAAGAATTTCAGGCCAAAATCAAGGGGAGTAACTCAAGAAAACGTCGAATCGGGCCGAAAAAATTCATGTACATCTACACATGGTACCGATCACGTGCACCAAATATTAAAAGAATCCATTGAGAACTCTAGGACGAGTTGCGTTGACGAAGACAGTAGGTGCCAAATACAAGGATTTCAGACCAAAATCAAGGGGAGTAACTCAAGAAAACGTCGAATCGGGCCGAAAAAACTTCATGCACATCTACACATGGTACCGATCAGGTGCACCAAATATTAAAAGAATCCATTGAAAACTCTAGGACGAGTTGCGTTGACGAGAAAAAGTTAACGGACGGACGACGCCATACCATAATACGTCCCGTCAAATTGACGGGCGTATAAAAAGTATTATAAAACATTTCATCAGAAGGCAATATGGATCTGTTACTGGGAACATATTTGAAACAACTTTGAAACTCTTAACCCCTAAAGTACAGTAAGTCAAGATGTTTTGTTTTTTCCCCAAAATGAGCTACAAATAACTGGTTTGGCACCCCTATCCCCACAACTAGTGGGACATCCCAGCTCTTAGAAATGAACAGGATATCACAGTTTTTTCTCAGACATGCAGTGATTATAAGATTTCCTCACCTCCAGGTGTAACTTCCTTTCCTTGTTCCTTTCCAGTTTTATAGTCTAAAGTACCGGTTACAGAACAGAATTTCATATTTTAAACTGTGTTCTCAGCCTATTTCACTTGTAAACAGAAAATTCATTCCGTTGCAAATCAAAATCAATCTTCCTTTCCATCGAGAGCAAACTAATGGAGGTAAATGTAGGTGAGGTGTTCAGCCAACGACATACAAACTACCATACATGTATTTCTAATTTGATGATCATACTTCTAGTCAGCTATGCATTAAACAGAATAAAAAACAAACAAACAATTCATATTGCAATAATGAAGTGTATCAATGACTAGTAATTAATCAATCCAGATACAGTCATTGAAGGGATATTTACTCTACCTTGGAGTCACTGTTCAAATCTTTGTACTCTTCTGATGGCGGAATGTCCATGACATGCTCTGGTTCCATGACATCACCCTTGAAATTATCATTTCAGTCATATGCTTGCAACCTGATAAAAAAAAAGATGTATTCAATAGGAGTTTTGCACCTCCCCCCCCTCTCCCCCCCAATTTTTTTTTTCAATAATAATAATAAAAACATTCCTGGCCTGGAATAGTTTCATATACAGAACTTTTTCCTGTTGTTTCTATATAAACATATATTCTGACCGGACAGATCACCGTATCAAATCTAAAACTAGCGGTCAGTAAAATTAACTTAGTACAGACGAGTCGCCAGTTTCGACCCACTAAAGTGAAATTTGCATCTGTTTCAGAAGGAAATGGTTTGATTGGCATATTCATTATCTTGATCGCCGTACAATTGTCCATCGCCTTTATTAACACACTAACTTAGCTAGGGATAAACTGAACTGCCGGGAAAATAAAATTACATTTCTTAATGAGAGGTGTCAGTTCCGCCCACTGTCGCCAGTTCCGATCCAGCCTCATTTTGACATTGACCTTTGACCCAGATATAAACAAATGTAATCGTCAACACGATAACTTTCCGCCAAAATAGGGTCCTAGCTGGATATTTCATTTTGAATGTCCTCGTCTGATAAGTGAACATCTGACGTTAAAGAATGCGGGTTGGGGGTGATAGTGATATGGTCGAGCTGATCATACTGGCAAGATATATTGGACACTGAAATAACTACGATGGCTAATAAGCGTATACTCACTTGAAAATGACGATAAATCAACCGTTCTTTTACTTATTTTACCTCTGAATAGCAGAGTAAAGAGAAGAAATGCTAATCAGCACTTGAGTTACGATTTTACGTAATGAGCGCTGCGTTCGCAAGACATTTTCAGGTCATCTGGACCCAGATTGGTCATCCATGGATGATGGTGGTTCGGAACTGGGTCCGTCAGTTGATGTCAACAATGGAGCAGGTAGCCTTTAGAGAGACACCCCAGTAAATAAATTTATGACAGATTATATGTGAGAAACAAAACATCAAAACTTTGATCGGAAGCCCTGGCAGACGACACGGTTTTTGACCAACGGTGAGTCATGGTGTTTGTACTTAGACCGATGTAGTCGTGTGTATGGAGTGGTTCGGCAAAGCTGTCTCCTAACGAAACCAGTGAATGCATAATATAATTTACCATGATTGAGAGGTTGATCAACTTGCTTAAATATACCAAATGTTTTATGATTTCGCGTGATCATGGTTATGACAAAAAGCAATATTTTGGGAAGTGGGTCGGAACTGACACTGGATCGGAACTGGCGACGTCAATGTACTGATATCGTGTTGGTTCGAAAACAGGTGATTTCATCCCTGTACCTAAACGACCAGCTGTCTGAATATCCATCCCGTTTTAGGGACAGAAACTTTTATATAAATCGGAAATAAACATTCATTTTTTAGGTCATAACAGTAATACTGCGAAAAGTTTGTAGGCCACGAAAATGGGGTGCACGTCAATAGGTATATACTATTTGACATGTAAATCAAAACACCTTACCGCTCGACCAATTCATGTTTTCTTCCCGATAGTTTAGCTTTCCGTTTCCTCAGTTCATCCTTTAGGTCTTTCAGCGTCCATTCTTCGTATTTATTCGCCATCTTAACGTCTTGGTGAAGAAAAATCAACCAAGTTTTGACAGCAGCTTCAACATGGCACTCAGGAAAAGACAACTCCTACAGCGTGTCCGACAAGACACGTGGCGCCGCACAGCGGCAAAATCACTTACGGTCCCTATTGTGTGTGACAGAGGTGATTTCGTCGTTCGTTCCCTCTACAGTTGGTGTAAAACAGGGCGATGTTCTCAGTCCCCTGTTGTTCAATATATTTATAAACGATTTGATAGGTGAAATCCAAAATGACCCCAGTGGGAAGATCTGTATCGGTGATTCAACTGTAAATATCCTTTGCTATGCTGACGATATCGTCATATTATCATCCACTCCTGAAGGGTTGCAAAGTAAGTTGGACATCTTAGCTCAGTTTTGTGTCAAATGGAAACTAAGAGTTAACACAAATAAATCACAGGTAATGGTTTTCAACAGCAACACTCAAAAAGATCTGTTTCATATAAATAATAATGCCCTTGCCATAGTTAAACAATACACGTATTTAGGCATAATCTTAAAAAGTAATGGCAATCTGTCATTAGCTATTGAAAACTTGCGCAATAAAGGCCTAAAAGCATACTTCAAAATGAAACAACTGTTAGGTAATGGTGCCAGCTGTCGACTATCAGAAAAGTTGTTTGATGCATTAGTAAAACCCATCCTGTTATACGGATGTGAAGTCTGGGGGGCCAGAGGTGCATTTAGAGATTCTGACGGCTTTGAGCATGTCCATCTTAAATTCATTAAGGAACTGCTTGGAGTACACTCCAAAAGTACGAATACAGCTTGCAGAGCTGAATTGGGTCGGCTCCCCCTAAAGTTCGATATAATGAAGCAGATGGTGCGATATTGGCAACATATCTTGGAAAGTCCGGGCTCTCTGGTGTCTGATGTATACATAAACACTATATCCTGTAGTTCTTGGACTCAGCATATTCAGAGCTTACTCAATTCATGCGGTCTCGGATTTCTGTTTAATACGCAATTTAATATAGCACCATTTCAGTTCAGTCACATTATACAACGTCTTAGGGATATTGAAATGCAAGAGTCTGTTTCGTATATCCATTCATGTAGTAAGCTCTCAGTCTTTCAGTCTCATGTTCTGTAAACCAACTTATCCAGAGATACTGACGGATAGACAATTGAGGAGTGTTGTTTGTAGATACAGAATCAGTGCCCACAAATTGGCTATAGAGCGTGGCAGATACAAAAATTTGGATAGAAGTGATAGATGTTGCAAGCAATGCTCAAGTAACGTTTTAGAGGACGAAAACCATTTTATTCTCACTTGTAGTAAATATAAGACACCTAGAGAAAAGTATTTTGAATTTGTTGAAACACTATATCCTAATTTCAAGCACATTGGCAACGCTGATAAACTTAGATTTATTCTTGGTAACTCGGTATACAGGCATACTAAAATAATTCTCGTTAGAACTGCGCAGTTTTTACTAGAATGCGAAAAGTTGCGCGATGAACATGTAGTAGGCTAAGCAGTATCAGTCTATATATTCTACAGAATCTTATAATCTACTTTATCCCTTTATGTATAGTTCCGGCTCTTGGTTTTTGTTTGTCTTGTTGAGTATTGGCCTACATGTACAGGTCGTTACTCATTATGTTTGTTATATGACTCGATTACCAGTCTCATGACTGTGTTGATGTGTCAATAAAGTATTCTATAATACTATAGTTGTTATAGCTGGGACGAATATAGTATACCCAGGTTATAATTAGTTTATATCCTACAAACGTTGGAAACCTAAATATACTCAGCTACAGCACAGACAACGTGTTGTACTTTACATGACATTATTACATTGAATAAATCATTATTGGAAATAGAATTCAAATGCGGAAGACAACGGTATAGATGTGCAGTCAACCGTGTCTCCACCAAAACAACTCAATTTCGCTAACATTCAAAATTGTTCTGACGTCATTTCTCTTCATTCGTTAACATATATAGTTACATAGACTTTCCAAGTCAATCTTTATCTTTCTGGTGAGGGGTAAATAAATTTTTCGTTAGTAATGCAAGTGAATGAAAAAATAATCTTTTTATACCTATTACATACGGTAATTATTACAAATTATATCAATTTACAGTATAATGAAACTGATATATTACAGAAATTTTGTAGAGGTAAATATATTTTTGGAAACCAATATTTATCTGTCTGACCACTCATCTGTCATCATCCTAAAAAGGTGATATTTCATCACCTTTTTAGGGCGATGACCAAGGATGGTCACTCGTCGTTCATCACCCTAAAAGGGTGAAAGGGTGATGGATTTTGTCGTCACCTTTTCTCATCACCCTTTTCATCACCCTAAAAGGGTGATGACCAGACCCCATCACCCCAAAAAAGGTGATGACCCATCACTTTTTTTCTGACGGTGTGGGGTGGCGGATCAGTCTTTTCGACGCTACTGAACTGAAACTGGCCCAAAATCTTTACTGTTTTAAGAAAACAGAGTTCACAGTCTGCCTGCATGATCCCCACATTTATCTCACACTATATGTGCAAATAAAATATCGCCCTACTTCAACCCCACTATCGTCTTAGGCTATGCATGGAAGAATGCTTGCCCAACAAAATCCCCACGTTTATCTTAAGCTATGAAAACGGCGAGCATTTTGCCCTACATCATCCCCACGCCGGACTTAAACTTTCAGCACAGCCCGACACATTCCCTACATTGGACTTTGTCTACGAGCGCTGGAAAAAGTCCACCCCACCTAATCCCTAGAAACAACTCAGTCGATTAACTCCGAAGTTCATTTTCCCTACACCAACCCCACGTTAGACTTTGAATATGTAGCAGATAAAGGTATGCCTACATCATCCCCACGCGGACTTTGAATTCTCGCCCATTCAGCCGTCATAATCCCCACATCAGCCGTACATAATCCCCATATTTATGCTAAATTTGCATTACCGTGGGCAGCTGCCCCACACAAACCCTACGTTATCCCCACGAGGAAAGTTCCAAACCACGCTTCGCACCACACGAACCCCACGCGCCCACCAATACCCCACACTTTTCCTACGCAATCCCCACGTTTATGTTTGTAAGGGACCTCGCGTATTAATCATGTTAATGGTGGAAGGATTTTACAGCTCTCAACTGTAAACCGTGATCCGCCGCACGCGAGGCACATCACATGCTACAGGATGTGTTTCCGCTCACATAGTCCTCGTTGTATTTCTTCCTTATCAGGAGATAAATATATATCCAAATGAAATGGATATTCCCTTGATTCTATCATCCCCGGGGGGATCTGCTCTAATTTGAGGCGTTTCTTCTGGTTTTCTTCTTGAGCTGATCTCCATGGTAACGGAAGTCATACAGCTGACATGCGCTGTTCGGAGTTTCGAAGTCATGCTGGGCTTTCAACATGGATGCCAATATGGATTTCTAGCAGTGCGTACCGAATTACAACACATATAAGGGAAGTACTAATGTCCTACATTATCGGAGACCGTATCGAGTGCTGGCAGTGGAGAGATGGGAAAACTCCTTTGTCCTTTTTTTTCTTGAAATATACATACTGAAATATCAGTCTGGGAAAAGTTGGTCAATTGCAACAAATTTATCTAAATTTTGGCATTTTTTTAGGCATTCGTATGGAGGGTTCTGTTTCTAACAAAAATATGTCACCTCAAACCAAAATTATATTTTCACACAATATATTATGCGGTTTGATTATTTGAAAGAACCGTGTTTGAGGTGTCATATTTTTGCTATAAGAGGAAATCATCGCTATAAATGACTCAAATATAAGCCAGATGGCACATTTTGATCAATCTTAAATTCACTGTCCAGCGTATTTTCTTCCAGGTTGATTTCAGTATGTAATACTTCAAGAAAAGTATTATTTTGCAGGTTTTGGGTTGACTCTATTACCGTCACACACCATGGAGTTTTTCTCTTGTAAATGTCACTTATCCTTTTCCATTGTGTCTGATTCGCTGATTCGCAGTTAAACTATACTTTTACCTACGTCGGCTAGATGTCCACTCTCCCGCGAATGTCGCAACGTGTGTCTCGCTTCGTCCAGGTTCGTCTATGTTTAAACCTGAGTGAAAAGAGAAATGGCGCTTACAATCTTCCATAGATGTCACGTTACTAAAGCCAAAAATTAATTTCTTCAATTCTGCACAATAAACTACACTATAAACTCTCACAGGTAAAAGTGAACTAAAGCATGGGCACCATCAATGGACGTTTGAAATTGGGCTTTTGTATCTTTTTTAAATTTTTTTAAATATATTTAGCAAGAATATTTTAATATATCTAAAATATGACACCTTGATTCAGAACTAATCTAATGTTATAAATATGATTTATCGTATGATTCGTTATATAACATGAAAATATTATTTCGGTTCACATCTATCAAAAAATCCATGCGAAAAAATCCATGCTTTATTAACGTAACATCTGAGAGAGTTTGTCGTATGTTAACAAAACTACCCCTTTACCAGCCTATTGAATCCGCTTTAGGTTATAACATAGTAAATGGACGCACATACTTGGGGATAAAGGAATCCATCACGTCGATACTAAAACAATTCTTAGTTCATGATTCAGCATAGTAATCCATACAAGGAAGGAGTAACACAGGTCGTATCGGTAATACCAGTCACGGCAGCCGATAGTAAAGAAATACAATCCTCCAAATCGGCACGACATTCTCCATAACTGATGCGGTAGATTGACGGAATCGCGCTCTATATACACAAAAACAGCTGGTAATCCCCCAGGCAACTAGTGAATCGCTTTGGTAAATATCGAGTAATTTGATGTTTAAAGGAAAGATTGAGCTGTGAATATATACCAAAGGTGCAAATTATTCTGGAAATGAATCGTTTGAGTAGTTTGTTGGAAAACTTAATGAACAATTTTATCTTGCATCTTGAAAAAACGATGCCCATCGATTTCAAGCCCAATATATTCACATTTTTAATTCAGGAGAAAAAAAAGCTTTCCATTAATATGTATATACTGAACCCGTAAGCAGTCTTCATAATAAAGGAGAGAATTTGGTTAAATGTCAAACTCAAGGTTATTTCACTCATATGGTGTCAGCCAGTTTGGTTGTTGGAGGAAGCCGGAGTACTTGGAGAGAACCGCCGCCCGTCGGCAAGTAACTGGCAAACTTTCACACATAACAAAATGGCAAACGCCCTTAGATGTTTGAAATTCTGACATGGGAAAAAGAAAATTGATCATCGATATACTAATGTCAGCAGCCCCACTACATTACCATTGAAAAAGATGTCTGGAGTTAACTCTTTAATTTCTTTTAAAATTATGTCACGCCAGTGAACCCACACTATCCCTATGAAGTTCCGTGATCTTTCGATCAAAACTCTCACCATACGGACAGGTCAAACACACACAGTCAAAGCAATGGTGATAGCTATCACGAAAAAAAGGTGATGACAGCTTCACCAATACATGGTGATCACTCACAATATTCCATCATCACCATTATATGGTGATGACCACCATTATATGGTGATGACCACCATCCATTATTGGTGATATAGGACCCCAACACCAATACATGGTGATCACTCACAATATTCCATCATCACCATTATATGGTGATGACCACCATCCATTATTGGTGATATAGGACCCCAACACCAATACATGGTGATCACTCACAATATTCCATCATCACCATTATATGGTGATGACCCCCATCCATTATTGGTGATATAGGACCCCAAAGCCAATACATGGTGATCACTCACAATATTCCATCATCACCATTATATGGTGATGACCACCATCCATTATTGGTGATATAGGACCCCAACACCAATACATGGTGATCACTCACAATATTCCATCATCACCATTATATGGTGATGACCACCATCCGTTATTGGTGATATAGGGCCCCTTCACCAATACATGGTGATCAGTCACAATATTCCATCATCACCATTATATGGTGATGACCACCATCCGTTATTGGTGATATAGGGCCCCAACACCAATTACAAGCGTCTGGTCCGTCATTCATAATTCAGCCGTCGTCCATTAGAGAATATCCGCGTCCATAATCCAAAGACCTATTCCATATTCCATATAACAGTATTAGCACCAAATTCAAAAGACAATCATAGTATACATAAACATAGGCTAGTTTCCTGCAAGAGAGAAGCGGTCAACAGTTTTCAATGATGCCGGCAAGACATCATGATGTTCCAAAAATATCAAACCCGTATCGCTGATCACTATTCGTAATCCATAATATTCGTTGTAAAGTCGTCATCTAAAGAATGATGTATCTCAGTCACGCTTTGATTGTGACTGTTCATATGAATACCATGTTCATAGGGATACATGGTTAGAACTTGAAATATACACTCATTGCTCCTGGCCATTTTGGGGGATGACAAGGCCCCTACACCAATAAATGGTGATGAACTGGCCTCGTCACCATTTGTCATCACCAATAAATGGAGACGACCAGGTCTCATTACCAATTAATGATGACTGGCCATCACCATTTTTGTCTGTGTGAAAACAGAAAGGATTATTATAATTATAAATATACTTTCATCATTATATGTAGCTTTAAAAACGTTGGAAATATCCCCAACGAAACGTCAGTTATAGTAGCAATAGAGAAGTTGCTGTCCACAAACAACGTGATGTTCAACATTTCTGACCCAGATCACATGGGCGATATATTTTTTTCATTTATTCTTATTAACGATGGAGGTACGTTATGAAATGTCAATATATTTTATTCAACATGTACTACTTATTTCAATAACCAAACGAATTATTATGGCCACATTTTGGTTTGAAAACGCAGTTAGTAACTATCGCGAAACGTCACTAGCTGATTAACAAAGAAGTTGTTATCCTAAATAATTCGCTTGGTTACTAGTTTTCAACTTCTATCATGCCTCTAAAAGCACTTAATTTAATTTTATAGCGAAAGAATAAATTAGTCGTCCGCTGAAAGTATTTCTTCTTCCGAACATTATACGCTGTAAAAAGACTGCTTCGTGGCGAATTGAACGCCATGCCAACTGCCATCACTTGTTAAATTCATGACTATGCTTATAAACACAGTTTTTTATTCCGTATGTCGTAGCCTAATACGTCCTCAACCTGAAAACACAATTGTAGGGGAAATTTTTCTTCGATCTAATATCTGTATACGTCGTGAACACTATATGAATCGGTATCCATCAGTAAATATCGATCAACAGGCGTGGACTCATTCAGCTTGAGTGGGGTTGAGGGTGGCAAGAATGGTCAATTGTTACCATAGAAACTCTCGTATAATCAAAGAAAACATATTTGCAGGGGTAATCTTCTATTAAATAAGCTCTCATCATTCTAATGCGTGAAAACAACAGCCGCAAATGAGTACCACACCCAAGATCGAAGAGTTATAGTGCATCTATGGACGCTATACACGCCATTACTAGAGCATATCAGTAATATTGCGCATAGACACATATAGGCTGAGGAAGTAATTATTTTCTCTATCCCTCGTAATGTTAAATGACATAATTTCATTAAAAGAACTCTACTGAACAGTATTTTCGTTATTTTAGGATCTTTAAGTTACTATAGCACAGATTCGAGTGCAGAAAATTGGTCGAGTCCCGAGCGGGATTCGAACCAGCGACCCACAGAGTAAGGCACATAATCGCCAGCACTATACCTCGGCGATTTTAACCACTCGGCCAACGGGCCTCCAGCAAAACTAGGAGGTAGCAGACCGGTAGTCTTGAAAGCGAACGTACAGTACCCCTCTGATGGTCGTATTAACACAGCTCCAATAGCTGAATTTTTTTTTTGTCATTTAGAAAGTGATCGTATAACAGTATTTTCTTTATTTTGGGATTACACTATCTTAGTATAGCACAGATTCTAGTGCAGAAAAATTGGTCGAGTCCCGAGCGGGATTCGAACCAGCGGCCCCCAGGGTAAGGCACCTAATCGCCAGCACTAAATGTCCGCGATCTAACCCCCTCGGCCAACGAGCCTCCCACAAAAATAGGGGGTAGCAGACCGGTAGTCTTGAAAGGAAACATACAGTACCCATCTGATGATCGTAATGACACAGCTCCCATTGCTGAATACATAGAAAGATATTTTTTGTCATTTAGAAAGTGATCGTATAACAATATTTTCGTTATTTTGGGATAACACTATCTTAGTATAGCACAGATCCTAGTACAGAAAATTGGTCGAACCAGCGGCCCCCACAGTAAGGCACCTAATCGCCAGCACTGTATGTCGGCGATCTAAACTCCACTGAAATCAGACCATTAATTTCCGCACATTATGTTTCATCACAATAGGTCAGTGACCAGTGGTGGTGTTATCCAGTACCAATTTTATTGAAGCAAGGCATACTGGGGGTGCCCAATTTTACTAGTTCCGTGTTGAAGACAATACTGGACATCAACTGGCCGTAAATATTGTCAGAGCGCGTTAATTACGCGAAGGAATTGCGTGAAATTTACAGGCAATATTTTGGTCTCACCGATATTCAACTACCAAAACTTTATCTGAATATCAATCAATCATAGGGCTAGCCTTTTCCACAGTCCGTTAGCATTCGAACATTGTCCGACGTTTTCAAGTCGGTCACAGTTGGTGTACGTGGCCCGTGTCAACACACTTATATCTGCCTTCTACCATGATATGAACCACAAAGGTAGTTTGACACCGGTGTCCATTTAAAGGTTGATGTCCCCACAGATGTGAGCAAATAATTCTGTCGTGGTCAAGTGACTGTTATTCTAAATGACGCCATATTCCAAGCCTTCGGCTCTTTCAGACATGCAGTATTCACTGAGCCACAGTTGGGGGAACTGGAAGCCATACCTAAGATCTTTATAAGCTGTCAAGTGTTCTCTTATTTATCTCTTCAAGACACTAGATCTTGATATGCTGATATATGCCAGATGTGCACCTGGGTAGAGGTGGACCAATATGGCAGAGCATGATATGTCTGTCCTTAACTTAGGACTGGAGAATTGTGCATTGGGCCTGAGAAATCGACTCCGGAAATTGAAGCAGAGCTTAAGAAGTGCGGGAACATGAGACAGATTAGGGAATTACAGCACCAAGTTGTCACAATGTGGAGGTGAAAGCTGCCTGGACAGAGAGTATCAAGTCTTGCGAGAAAACAATCGAGGGTGGATTTGAAAGGCTGTCAGTCAAAGGCAATCCAATTCATGTGAAGCAACCAGTCGATGATGCACTAATGGACGAGGCAAAACGTCCTGTGGAAGGGTTGTTCCCAGGGTTACATTCGACATTATTGATAAAGAACTTTACACAAAACATAACATCTTACCAGAAATGGCAAGAAGAGCATTTTAGGGTACGCAGGTATTCTTTTCAAATAAAGAAATCTGAAAACAACATGTGCTGTATGCCAGCGTGGAACACCAGGGAGAAACTTAATTGGCTGCCCGATCCAATGATTGAAACATCTGGGGAAAATTACAAGCCCTTCTTGGAGGTATATGGCACTGACGTGAATGAAGATGACCAGCCTAGTGCAAAAGCTGCAAAGAAGAAACGTTATGGTCTAGCTAAGAAAACTAACGCTGTCATAAACAAGCCCAGGACAAAACGTCCAAGCCGGATGTTGTGCCAGAGGAAGATGGCCTGCAAGGTGATGCCTCGGTTTACACAGCTCAGAAAGCACACTGCCAGGTAGTGATTGAATGTGTAGATGGTAGAAAGCCCAGAGTAGCATACTGCAAGAACAAGCTTACTGAGCGTCAGCAAACTCAGTTAGTAACAACGATGACCAAACATGAGTATTCCTGTGTAGGCCCCGTCACATCCCCTGATCACACATTACATGGGAAGGTGTCCATCAGGCTGGAAATGCGAGTCTCGAATAGAGAACCCGTGCTACAGTTCTGACATAGGACAGAAGGACTTGTGTGGTGTATGTGTATCAGAAAATGAGAAGGTGGACATAAAACTGAAGAAAAGGTAGAAGACAGTTCTCCCAGTGTAGGATCATTGCATAGCAGATGGAAATTAACATCCATGTTTAAGGCAATATGGCAAAGATGGTAGAAAATATGTAGATATTGCCCCAGTCAGTGATGATCTAACTGCGATATAATTTGCTGTGCAAATGATGGACTGCATCGTCTGCATGTATTGCTAAGGGTTCTGCATGCCTACATGAGTTTAAAAGTGAATTTCAGGACAGCTTCTGATTTGACATTCATATTTATGTTGCTAGGTTTAGTTCTATAAGATATTTTTGTTAATTGCGAAGATGGTAGAAAATATGAATTAGATGCTGCCCCAGCCAGTGATTATTTGCTGTGTAAATGGGGATATTTAAAGGGATTTGCAGTTTTTAATGGAGTTCTATCTTGTAATATTCTGCATGTATTGGTGAGGGTTCTACAGGTATACAGATCGCTACGTGTTTAAAAGTGAATTTCAGGACTGCTTCTGTTTTGATATTCATAACTGTGTTGCCAGAATTGACATTTGTTCTTCACTTTTGAGAATATTAAATGTCATAAACAAATGGTTCATGTTTTAATATCACTTGAAATGTATCTTGAGTGAGTAACGTATGGTTTCACATTGCTTTCAACGGTATATAACCAGGTGGCTTCACGCAGAAAATTTGAACGATTGTTACACACCGGCCAAAAGTATAATTTTCTGCATACTGATTAGCTCGGAGCACGAAAATCCTTGGTTGCAAGCTCAATTCATAAATTCACGACTTGTATTCCATTTATGATGACAGAGGGTTTGGAGATGTTTGTTTGAGCCAATTTGTCATGTTTTAATATTGGCCAGAGTAGAGACGCATGTACACTTCTGAAAATAGTTGCCGGCATAGCAAATATTGATAGTGAACTTGATACTCTGTTTTGAAAAATATGGATGTAATCGACTACGGTGAAATTCAAAATGGCCGCCATAAACGTTTGTTATGGGGTCAGGAACACCCTTTTCCTCGTATTGTAATCGTACAGATTATTATTCCAAGGATACCTGTCAGCATGATATCTAAAGAACCATCAGATCGAACTGAAACAGGGTCACCGGATACAGGGCTATGTCGAGGAGCGCATTTAAGAATTACAACCTGATTGGTCTATTAGAATGGCAGCCATCCTGGATTGATCTTTTCCTTCAGAACCGTTGAACCGATTGACTTGAAACTTGGTATACATGCTCACTGAGACACTCTCTTTGTAAGGTGCCCAAGGCATTTTGATCGGTCGACAAATATGACCGCCAGTTACGAATCAATTAGGCGGCCATCTTGGAGGCGACCTATTTCGATGGGGCAAGTGTCGCTTTATAGGTAAACATGGCCTACAAGTTCGATTACAGCATTCATTTGCTTCTGAAATGCTCCGTTACCTCAGTAGGACCCCAAAAGAGTATTTTTCTTATTCTTTATTATTCCACGGATACTTGTCAGCAAGATACATCAAGGAGCGTTCAACGGATCGAGGTGAAACCACCCGAAAGTGTGAAATTAGTTCAATATTTGTGCAATACCAGTACATGACTCTAATTGTATATTGATCGTATATTGGCGTTCTGAGATATTCCAAATCGTTTCATGAAAATAATTCAAGATATATGGAGCATGCCCTTGCAGTGTAGAACAAGATGACCGACAAGAAAAGAGAGAGAATTAAGGTTTAACAACAAGATTCAGCAATATAACGACCTAACAAGAACAAAATGAGATTCATTTGTATTTTGATTCTTTAGTTCCTAGAAAAAGTACATCAAACTCTAATGAAATATTTATCTCTCTTTCAACTAATTCACCAGTATTTTTCTCTATCGATAAAATAAGTCACTTTGCTAGAAAATTTGCAGCCTGTGGTGCTTTCAATTGGATCAGCAAGAAACTACAATTCACAGACGTGGGTGTTAATAATTTCGTTGACAGGAGGCAATGTATTTTGACCGATTGGTAAGTACCATATTCCGAAACATTTGAGAAAGGCTGCAGAAACGAAAGCTATGCAGATGTTCATATAATTCTGCAAAAATCTGACGAAAGTATTCCTTTCATTTGTTAGGTTTGCAGTATACATGGAAGCAAACGGCAGTATTTCCTCAGCGACAGCACACAAAACCCAATTAAACGTCGAGAAGCACATACATATGATAATCATAGCATAGTTACCATGGATACAGTGACTCCATAACAACCCAACAGTAAACAATTTGAGCAGCAAAAGCAAAACTGGTTAATTTGTTGACAGTAATCTTCATACCCTTATAGGCACCAAGATTCCGTTTTGGGCAAAAACTAAAAAAGTCCTGCTGTAAAAGTTTGTTGGATATGAATGTGTTATATGAATACCCAGAAACATTTTCTAGGTGGAAAACCTGGAAAAAACTCACTGTAGGAAATTTTTCATAAACAGGTTAACCTACCATAAGCAAAATCGAGAAATATTGCAGTTTCTTTTCTTTGACGTTCTTTTCAACAGCTTCTTAACCCTACTAGACCTGGGGGGGGGGAGGAGTCATTAGGGGTTCCCCCTACCAAACTTTTTACCTTATCTCTGGAACGACAAAATGGAGAGCTGACACTCTGTGACTTTGTATTTTATCATAGTAGGGTCATTTTGAGCCTATTTGCATAACTCCCTGAACAGAGGATCATGGGTAAATTCAAAATGGCGGTCATGTTGGCTGCGGTGTTTTCGTCATATTTCTTAAAAATCCCTGCTTTTTTGCGAGGAACAGTGGGCAAAGACTATTTTATTTCACATTAGATTATTATTTACAAAGTTATCATCCAGTTTTTGCGGAGAAATCACTTGAATAAAAAAATGGAAAATTCTGACCAAAAAAGAAATGACGTCACTGTGACATTATCAAATCAACCATCCTGGATTATTTTTCATTTTCTGGTAGAGCTTGACCCAAAGATATAGTGTGGTAAGCTTCAGCTTCCCAGCCCAAGGGGTAAGAAAAATAACTAGGGCGGGGTCCAAATGGTCCCTCCCCAGGCCACGACAGGCCCCAAAAAGCCCAGACCAGATAGGGTTAAATGATGAATAATGGGCCTTCAAAATTTGTAGCTCAGAAGACAGTGTTAGTCTTAAATTTAGTAAAGTTGTTCAACTGACTAGAATAATTAATGAATGGCGACTGTGGGGCTTATATTTCATACATTAACGTTGTCACCACAATGGTCGACATTTTGAATTCTATCGTAACGTCTCACATCGAAGTAATTTAATGATTGGACCCACATTAAGGTCAATGTTACTGTCTTGCAGACTGCAGAGTTTGAAAACCCAATATTCAACCGTTCAAATGTTATTGAGAATAATGTTCCAGAAAAGGGTCTAAAAGCAAATAGCAAATCTATTTATTTCCACGTCGTACTTTAATATATTTTTTGAGGCCGATGATATTTTGAAAGTATGATGCCATGCGATGCTTCAGTGAAAAAATAACACTTTTGGCCGGCGTGTAACGATAATTTGTGAAGGATTGTGAGTGAAGGATTGTTTGGCTCTCCATAAATTTACCAGATTTAACATGCCAGAGATAAGAATTGCGCTCCCAGACTGAAGAATACCCAGTCTACCTATGTCTGGCTAACACTACATGTATGTGTGTGGCAGAGCAGTTTCAAAGCTGAACTTTTACCTCTCGATCAACTTTAACTGTCGAATACTGTCGTTGACTCGTCATCATCATGTACCTCCGTCCGACCGTCCGTGACACATTTCTTGTTGCCAACAGCTATCAAGAACAACTTACCGTAGGTACACCAAAATTACATCACACATGCTTATGGTCATGGCCAATAACCTTATTGCCTTTGGACCAGATTGGTCCGACACCTTGGCGACAATCTTTGATTTATGCAAAACTATCAATGCTCTGTATCTGGGATACAGTTTAGCGGTTCAACATGATACTTGCTTTACATCAAAGGTACACTGAGAAAACTTTCAAATGAAAGGCCATACCAGTTTCTCAGATTGGTCGGAAATCTTCAATTTATGCCAAATTATCCACTTGGCCTTGTCTTGCATAAACTAGAGCCGAGAGGTTTTCAGATGCGGAGCTTCGTATTAAGTGATACATCGAAGCACCATGCTACCCGGCGCAGATGAGACCGTTTGAACGCTATGTATTTTACATCTCCATAGTGTTCAAATGAACAAGCGCAACCAAAGCGTGACTGATATGTACTATACACGAGAAAACAACTTAAAAATTGATTAGTTTTTCAGTGATGAAAAGTTTACGACGAGAAGTTCATGATGTCTTGCTGCCATGATTGAAAAATTGTCGACAGTTTCTCTCTGATTGGGATTGTTGCCAACTGTCTGATGCAAAAGGTCTTTCGATTATCGAGGCTGGAATTCATTCACGAACAACGGTGTTTACAATGCGTCGAAAACGAATCTTGAGTATCGAAACGATCATTGGTTGTGAAACTTCAAGCGATTCACTCGCCATATTTTCTCCCATTCTCGTATCGAACCCTCTCACTTTCATATCGAAACCTCGTTTTTTTCGACTTTCTATCTCTGGTTCAGAAAGTGCGAGGTTAGTCTCGCTCTTTCGAATTTTTGATCCATTGTAACAAGTTGAAAGTGCAAGGAAGCGATGGATCGCATCTGGCTTCCATAATTAGAGCGTTGTTGCTTGTAACCCACTATTAAACTGATATGAGATTTATATGAATTCTGCAGTTTTATGGAAATTTTGTAAGCTTATTTTCTCGATTATTACGACCACATAACAAAATAAATCACAAACTATCTACTTTTTAAAATGTGAATTCAACATCCACATATGCACATATAAATTCAGCCAGTCGTGTTCGTCATCCCGAAAACAACGGAAACCTTTAAATGATATAGCAATGAAAAAAGTTTAACGAGTGCGAGGTATAATTTCCCGATTTCTTCCAGGCTTTAGTACTCGAAATGACCTAAGGGTGTCACTTTCGAAAAGAGAAAAACCTCTCTTCTCACTATATAAGAGGACGGGAAAGAACCAGACATCTTGACATTGATTTTATCTTCAGAAGCCCTGGGTCTTATTTGCTTTCCAATCCGAGGGCCGGAATTTTTACTTTTTTCATCAGTATGGATTTAAAGCGATTGCAAGAGGCAAGCTCTCCAAGAGGGATCGATACTCTGTCGTCCTGGATATCTGGCTTCAAGACAATCTTCACTTTATTATAGAGCATGTTAGACATCATGAAACGCTTCCCTGTTGGCAGTGTCTTCTACTATTTTTGGCAATGTAAAAACTGTGAACGATTTTTCTATCAAAATACTTCCAAGATAACAAGCCATCAAAACACTTCTGCGAAGAGGCCAAGAACACGAAATGGAATTTCAAACAACAATGCCATGTTGTTCCTTTATTTCCTGGATGTTCTCGTTCGATTCTCCATTTACTGCGTGTCAGCATATATGATATATATATATATATATATATATATACCCTATCCTAGTTTTCAGAACTTTGTCTACGAACAAACTACAAAACACATAATCAAACACCCGATCAGTTAAGAACAATTAAGAATAAACTTCCAATATAATAATAAATTCATTTGGGAACAGGATGCATTAAACGATCACAGTTCCATTAATCATAATTAAAGTATAACAAATATATCATAATCCACGTTCCGTTATAGATATGTCAGTTTAATTAAAGACAATATTGTACACAATTGAGAGCGGATTTTATATCTAATTACATTTTGTGAAGAAGAAATTATAGGCGCGAACTTGGTATTTTGTGGAATTGCCCATTTGTGCGCATAACAGCTTGTAATTGTAACGGGGATAAACCTCAAATACGACCAGATGACCAAATCAATAAATACAGGGAAATCGTTCAAACATGCTTCTCCAACTTGTGGGTTGCGATCAATTCAAGACGATTCCCCAGGCTTTGAGTTATTTTTAGCCTTCCATGTTGTATGCTCTAAGAGAGCACTCAATTTTCGATAC
Organism: Hanleya hanleyi; assembly: GCA_036873755.1. Taxonomy (NCBI): domain Eukaryota; kingdom Metazoa; phylum Mollusca; class Polyplacophora; order Lepidopleurida; family Hanleyidae; genus Hanleya; species Hanleya hanleyi. Next base: position 32,467 of record JAVTVY010031094.1, read on the forward strand.
TGAAGGGGATGACGTAAACACTGACCCTTTTAAAATGGTCGATTCTGTTTCTTATCTCTTTTAGGTTTTTGATCGATGTTTGATGCTCAGAAGAATTTGTTGATTCAGATGGATTTCATTTTCAAGCAGATGATTGCGATGATTTAACACACTAAGACCGTACAGGTAAAGTTATGTAGGTAGAGATGTGTATTACATCAGTAAAGTTATCCTGGTAGAGATGTGTATTATACCAGTGAAGTTATCTTGGTAGAGATCTGTATTACACCGACAAAGTTATGTTGGTGGAGAAATGTATTACGTCAGTAAATTTATGTTTGTAGAGATGTGTATTACACCAGTAAAGATATGTTGGCAAAGGTTTATTACACCAGTAAGGTTCCGTTTGTAGAGATGTGTATTACAGCAGTAAAGATATGCTGGTAGAGATGTGTATTACACCAGTAAAGTTCTGTTGATAGACATGTGTATTACACCAGTAAAGATATGTGGGTAGAGATATGTATTACATCAGTAAGGTTCTGTTGTTAGAGATGTGCATTACGCTAGTAAAGATAAGCTGGTAGGGATGTGTATTACACCAGTAAAGTTCTGCTGCTAGACATGTGTATCGCACCAGTAAAGTTATGTTGGTAGAGATATGCATTACACCAGGTAATGTAGATAGATATGTGAACTACACCACTTTTCTTCTGTTGGTAGAGATATGCATTACACCAGTGAAGTTTCCTTGGTACAAATGTGTACATTGGGGTGATACGATAGTCGTGGTGAGAACCCGTACAACAAGAACGTATATCGCATATTGTTTGCATTCATTTCGATATGAATTACGACACTGGTTACATGTATTTTTCTGACATGAACTTCATTTAACTTCCTCTATCTGGCTAACAATGAAGATTATTATTCCTGCTTTAAGGACGAGGGAGGTGTCTCCTTCTGAATAATAGCGGGGTAGTAGACAGGTCCCAGCTGGAAAAAACTAAACGCTTTCTGTTTTCTGTTGGTTTTACCATCTTATACCTATGCTGATTGAAATTTACCCTTGGTCATCCTGGATTATGCCCCAAATCCACGATGGCCGCCAATATCCAAAATGGCCGCCAAAATCACGTAAATTGATTCTTAGCAGATTCTATTTCTCACAGAAATTAGCTTTTTCTGTTTTGGGTTTGTAGGACCAAGAAACTTGATTTTGTGCATTAGAATGCGTTTAGCGTCATTAGCCTTTAAAATCTAAAATGGTCGCTAAAAAGCTAATGATCGCTAAATTCACATATATTGGATCTCAGCAGCTTCCCATTTGTAGCAGAAATTACATTTTGATCTCCATTATTGGGATTGCAAGCTTTCGGGTTTTATTCAATAGACAGCAATGCTCCTTGAAGCTTTACTAACATATAGAATGCAAGATGGCCGCCAAACCCATGCATACCAGATCTCTGCTGAAATGTACTGTTTATTATTCTAATGGTGAATAAATATCAAATCAAATCAAATCAAATCTCCTACAGCTTCTATTTTTTACAGAATTAGCTTCAGTGTTTATTATGGGATTTGCAGTTTTCCGGAAGTTGATCCTGAGAACTAAAATATTCGTAAGAGCTTTAACGATATCTAAGTCAAAGATGGCCGCTAAAATCCAAAATGGCCACAAAATCAAGTGAATTTTCGTCGCAGAAATTAGTCGGGGGATGCTGGAGCAAGAAAGTTGATTCGGTGCATTAGAACATACTTTAACTTCATCAGCATCGAAAATCCAAAATGGTCGCCAAATCCAAAAGATCACCAAACTGTACAAATATTGAATCTCGGCAACATCTATTTTTAGGACGAATTAACTTTTTGTCTGTATTATTGAGTTTGCTGGATATTGTGAGTTTATTCTGCATATTATAATGTTCTTTGGATCCAACATATAGAATCCAAGATGGCGGCCTAAACCCTGTAAACCAGATCTACCGCAGCTTCTATACTCTATAATTAGATTTTTGAGTCTAATATGGCATCTAAAATCCAAGATGTTCACCACAGTCCAAAATGGCCGCCAAAATTATGTGAATTAGATCTTAGATCTAGGTGCTAAATTTATTCTGTTTTACGGAAATAAGAATTATTTTTTTTGAATAATATGGGGGTTACGGGATTCCGGAAGTTGATTCTGTGCACTCATCTAATTGTAAAAATCATCCTACCTTGAGGATAATTGCCCACTAGGACGCGCGGTGAAGAGGGTCGTAGTGGCCAGTTTGCTTTTGAAGTCAAATGTTAAAAGATTGACCGTAAACACACCCACAGTATAAATCTTGTGCTCGATATGACCAGTGTAAAATTTGAAGTAGCTCGACTTCATATTTTGTATACTCGGCATCCCATCGAGATATCCTGGAATAGGCACATCGCTTAAATATATTAGACTTGGACTGTAATCATACGGCTAGTCCTAGTAGTAGTCAAGCAAGTAGAGTAATTTTTCGGTAGACTACTCCGATAAATTCTTCATAGGAAGTGTTACAGGATGCGAAATAAAATACCATTGGGCATTATTATGAAGGAAAAGTACAACAGAAGCGCTGTCTTCATTTTAGTTTCTCGTCTTTTAATGGCCTCCATTTTTAATTTAGCCAAGATGCTCTCATTCAGCAAACGATATATAGACAATCGCCTCGCTCTGGGTGATCACTATATAAGCGACACTTTGAAAGATTCATACCTCCTTCTTTGGAACACCACTGATAGTCCAAATGGAACATCTCATTTGTACAAATAGTTGTAATGAAAACTGTACGACAAGAGAGATGATAACAATTTTGACAGTTATCTACCCATTTCTGGATATTATAGAAGTAGCTACCTGATCTATACATATCTCGCCTAGTAGCATTGAAAAAGCAAATCAGCATCACACAACATTGTTGCAGAAACTTGTCAAATTAGGCTATTCCACCCTTCCAAGTTGATCAGATGGAGGGCTTACGCGATACAGACTACGGATAGAACAGAAGTTCCAATCCTGGACGTTGATTAGATAGGTGTATAGTGCAAGTCCTCCGAAATATCATCTCAGCGTACATGATCTCTGGAGCTACATTTCGAAACTTGTGTCTAATTCTGCTGAACCCGGGGTTAGGGTCCGTGTGAACGTCTTGTCGTACAGTTGTCGTGAAAGTAAGACACAGGTCCAAATATGATGTTCCAATTACCAATAATGGTTACTGTACAAGTCCAATCAAGGATGTATATATCAGTAACAGTGACTTTGTATAAGGGTTTTCCAAAGCGAAGAGATCGTCTTTATATCATTGGTGAATGAAAAGGAACCTCACATATCCAATGCTAAAATTACAAATGACGATCAAGGGAAAGTAACTGACAATTGCGTTTTCCGCGATTTTCTTCAACATTTCACTTTTTTCTTCTTAGTAATATCGAAAACTATTTTATTTGACATCATATAATACTTTTCCATTAAAAAACATATAAAAAAATCAGTCCGAAAATTCGATCAAGACGGGAATTCCATGTACATAGCATGGCGTTCTTTGTATATTCCCTTATCAGGTTTGTCTGGATTCAAGCCTGTAAAACAGTCGAGGGGCACTTCAATTCAGGGCAGTTCAGCTAAAATCTTCATATCAACTTTGTCGTTCATATAATGGGTAGTTTTAAGCGGAGGTCCTTAAACTAAAATATTTACTCATAATTCGTAGTCATTCGCTTTTTATGCAAGAAGTCAATGTAAACTATTGGTTTGCCAAAACATAATAAATGTTAATAGCCCCAAAATCCAAGATGACTGCCATATTAAGACTTGGGGATTAACCGCAAAGTAATCAAATGTCTGCCCTTCAATTCACTCAAAGTTTTCAGCTCATCTTAATGACATATCCAAACATATGTTAACATGCGATCAATTGGAAATCAGTTAGGGATTCGAGAGGTTGAAACTTGCAGTGAACGAGTTCTAGGAGTACCCGTACCGAGCATGGGTAACTAAATGGTGACGTTTTTAGTTTAGGTCTTATCTTTTGTCAAGGAAGTGATATTTTGTTTGGCAAACATCATCAATTTGGGCATATTTCAAAACTATAATTATAGGTTATTGGTTGAATACTGACTGATGTGGACGAGTTCTATTTTTGTGGGGCGAAGATGTGCGGACGAGCTTGCGAGTCCGCACATTCGCCCCACAAAAATAGGACGAGTCCACATCAGTCAGTATTCAACCAATAACCTATTTATTATACATCTAAATAGCTAAATGATCACTTAGCAACACGAGGTATGTTTTCAAAGTTGAATATATTCACAATTTCATAAAGACGAGTACCTGTAACAGTCGTAGTAAAATACGTAGTAACAGATTTGTGAATGGCGGATTGATATAGAACAGTCAACATATGGTAAATAGGTCACGAATTCAGCACGCGCTCCCAGGGAAACAGTTCTGAACAGTCACGCGGAAGGATTTAGCGCAAATTTTCAACAATACAAAAATGATTATCTATCATTCATGGGATGTGAGATTAATGTTAAATGTACAGTTATTCAGTATAGCTCCTCGGAATAACTGTCCGACTTGACCAGGTTGAGCAGCTTCGTCGCGAGCAGTAGACGGTGTTGATGATGGCATTGACTCGGCTGTGCGCTCACTTGTTGCCGTTGAAGCCGACGAGGAGACCGTACACGATGGAGTGACTTTCTTCTGCAGGGAATTAGAATTCAAGATCTCGGACATTTTCTTCTGTTCTTCAAAATCCATACTGGTGTCATAACTGGAAAGTGAGGCAATGCTTTTATGTCCCGTGACTTGGATGATTTTGTGAGCAGGGATACCCGCTTTAGTGAGGGTTTTAGCTGTGGTTTTTCTGATCGAATGGTTGGACTTTCGACCTGTTATCCCCGCCGCTTCAACTGCCTTCGTCACAAGGGAGCCCAGTGTTTTGACGCCCATCGGTGAGTTATAGTACCAAACTCTGTCGTTTGTTTCGATACGTTTAACTGGAATAGGTGTGAGATAAAACGGACTGTGAGAGCTATTTGCTTCAACTGGTCTTCGACTCACAAATTCTTTATACAACTCGACTGGATCGCGTGATTTATCTTCACTTTTTGTGGCGAAAAGGCGCGGGGGGACATCTCTCCAGTCGTCACGTTTGCTTCCGTCTCTTGTTTTGCTGTCACGCTCCATCCACTCTAAATATTCTTGCCCGTCTGTGTCGGATTTTAATGTAATGTCCCCAAACTGTAACTTCCTGTGCTCGTCGCGGCCGCGAAATCCGAAAGTTTTCCCCATAAAGAAAAAGAGAGAGAACTGGAGGGCCCGGGGGGTTTTATTTCCCAACTGATCGGAGGCAAACAGTACCTCTTCTTCATGCGGTGTAATGGCCTGCGAAGCTTGGGGTTTTCGGCCTTTCCCTTGCTTCTTGAGATCCATCTTTTTGGCCGTCAGAGCTTGGTTAGCTTTATGGAATCTACGATCCCGCAAGGAAATGGCATACGCTTTATCCTTCAAGTGTCGTTCCACAGAATTTTTGATAGAGTCGAGGCTTGACGGTTCATACTCTGTTCCATCCTGTTTCCGTATGCTAATGAACAGTTCGGCCAAATAATCGTTTAAGAACTCTGGTGGTATGAATTCGATCAGTCGGGGCTCTCTCTTCTGTTCCCATAGCCATCTCTGCACGTTTTGTATATCTCGTTTCGTTGTTTTCACAGTATTTTGTTTTTCTGTGAATCTATGAACGTCTGCACATTTGGAACTGCAACATCTCTCGAGGACGTACTGGTTTCAACACTGATTGTGGACACCGAAATTTCCTCCTCAAATGGTGTAAACATTAAATCAAGTTCATTTCCACTTAGATCGGACAGCCACTTTGCAAGATCAGTCCCAACATTCGTGTCATCGCTCGCCATGTTTAGTATGTTGTTGTCGTCTGCTATTGCACTTGCGTGACCTTTCGTTTGTAAATAAAAAATAGTCCCGGCGGAGCATGACCCTTCGTTGCTAAGATACACTGTCCAATAAGTAACTGTCCAATATGGGAGAATACTGGACTCGCGTGCTAATGTTATAAGGATAGGGCAGGGCCATAGGTGTATAATAATAAGCTTTATGGGTCAATGGAAAATGATACCATATAGTGTCATTCTAAATGTTCGCTTCTTCTGCAACCTTTTGGCATGATTATAAACCCAAAGCACATATTCTTCAAATTTAAGCAGCTTTATATTATAGTTTAGTGTAAAGCATGATGAGACACGGGATCTCAATGGGTTTCTATTACTTGACAGCATTTAAATTAGCTCAAGGAACATATGTCTGGAAATTGCACTGTTTCAAATCATAGCTTGTTATTTCAGATCCGTTTGGGATGTGATCTTTGATACAAAACTCGTTTAAATTAAGAATTGCGGCCATATTGGGTCATCATAATCATTCCTCCTCACAAGGGGTCATCTGAATCTCATGTTTATCATTATAATCGGCTTTATTAGCTCAAAGTATATTTGTCAAAAGTGTGATGTTAGTGTACACCATAGCTTCTCATTTTGGAGTATATTCGCATACTCTTTGTTGCAAAGCATGTGTGAAATAAAAATATGCGACCAAGAAGGGGTTCCCTGAAACCACAGGTACATGCTTAACAACGGATTCAATGCATTTATACCAGCCCAACAAACAGAGGGTCATGGGCCCTTTCCCCAGACATCCTCCCATTCTTAGGCCCACTTGAAAAATATTGTGGAAGTTGGAGCAATACTTCAGATTATGTACATCCTCAAGTTCCAATGTTTAAAGAAAGTGACATGATTTTGATCAGGACCGGGATCTTTTAATTTGTCTCCCCATTTCATACATTTTACCATGAAAAACTTTGGTTCTGACTTGCCTTGATTTTCACTAAAATTGAAAAGAAAAAATATGTTCATAGTCGCCTTGTCGGTGTTCAGTATTTGCAGTTAACATGCTGTTTAATTTGCCCCATCGGCAAGACAATTTCCATCTGTACCATGACTTTCTACGGCTATTGGGAGTATCTATAGCGGATGAAATGTCCCACTACAGACTGTCCTTTAATTTAATTTGCGAGAGTAGCTGTATTTTAACCGCCATAACATTTTTTCTTATTGATCTATTCTGATTACCCTCACGGAAATAGGGCGCAAATAGGGCGCATTTAAGGCGCAAATAGGGCGCATGAATTGAGACAGCTCGGGCGCAGTTGGGGCGCAATTGGGGCGCGCGCCCTATTTGTGCCCCCAATTTTGCCATTAGACTCAATATGGCTAGGGCGCAAATTAGGGCGCGTTCCAAATATGTTAATTGCGCCTTATATGCGCCCTATTAGAGAATAGGGCGCAGTTGGGGCGCAGTCTCAGGGCGCAGATAGGGCGCAGTTGGGGCGCAATTAGGGCGCAGTTGGGGCACGATTAGGGCGCACTCTCAGAATAATAGCATGAATGTTGTACTGATAGGGCGCAGTTAGGGCGCAGTTGGGGCGCAATTAGAGCGCAGTTAGGGCGCAGTTGGGGAACAGAACAGTATACATGTACATAAATTGGAGATTTAAGGTGAAAGGTTACTATTGGCATCTACCTAGTCTAAATAAATCTAATTTTACTCTGCAGGTACATATTATCTTCATCTACAATGTGCATTCATGGTTAGAATTACATTTATAAGAAAATATATGTGCATGTACTATAGTCAGCTGTTGTGGAATTGGTACATTAGGTCATCTGACACTTTCACTCACTTTTTCTTGAGTTTTTTTCTTCAAATTACTTCTACACACATCTGAAACCCTTTACATTATCCACTATCCACAAAACAGAGATAATTACTCACCAAAATCTTGTTAAATGGGCATGAAATCTTCAAATTCAAATTGGTTCTTTGAAAACCAATATGTCTGCCTTTCTTTTGTTAATATCAGCCAATAAGATAAAGGTCATGTGACAGTTTTGACTAATCAGATAACATGCTATTATTGTGCAGTTATTAGGGCGCAGATAGGGCGCAGTTGGGGCGCAATTAGGGCGCACTCTGAGAATAATAGCATGAATGATGTACATGTACTGGTTGGGCGCAGTCGGAGCGCAGATTAGAAGCAATTTCTTTTTCAAGTAAAAGTCTGATTTTTTTTATTGAAATAATGTTATTAAAATTAAGTATGAAAGTCCAAATTTCACATTAATGAATTTATAGCCCAGAATAGTGACTAAAGCAGACAGTCTGAATTTTTGGGAAAAACTTTTTTTATTAAGACATGCATGCACATGTCTTTAAAATGACACATATGTATGCATATGTGATTACTAGCTAAATGAATGTTGGTGAAAAAAAGTCCAGAAGGCACAAGTATACATGTAGGGTTCACTCTGAATTTTAGATAAAATAGTTATGTCCAGAGGGTGCATTTAGGGCGCAGTCTGAGTTCTCGAAAAAGTAGTTATGTCCACAGGGCACAGATAGGGCGCAATCTGAAGTTTGGAGAAAACATCTATGTCCACGGGGCGCAAGTAGGGCGCAGCCTGAATATCAACGAAAATGTCAACCTAAATAAGGCGCAGTTAGGGCGCGCGCCCCATCTCTAGCTTATAGGGCGCATTCCTGAAGGGCGCAATTAGGGCGCAGCAGGGTGGATGGGATGAAGAAATAGGGCGCAATTAGGGCGCAGTAGATAGACAAGGCGCAAGTAGGGCGCAATTCGGGCGCAGACCTTAAATAGTGCGCGCGCCCTATTTCCGTGAGGGTAAACTGCATATATTAGCCATTAATAATAGCAGTTGTATAACGCTAAGATTTGTTCCTGTATCCCAAATGTATGACGTCACCAGGAAACCATATCCATATGTCAACTGAAAAACTTGCTCTCATTTAAGAAAGGGGGTACATGTAAGTGTATTTGCATTGCTATACCTATCTTATCCATGAACCAATCTATCTAAATATCATAAAATATTGTCGATACCAGATACTGTCATTCTAAATGTTCGCTTCTTCTGCAACCTTTTGGCATTATTATAAACCCAAAGCACATATTCTTCAAATTTAAGCGGCTTTATATCATAGTTTAGTGTAAAGCATGATGGTTAAAGAATGGACGCCCGCCGTATTGGATTATATGAGACACGGGATTTCAATGGTTTTCTATTACTTGACAGCATTTAAATTAGCTCAAGGTACATATGTCTCGAAATTGCACTGTTTCAAATCATAGATTGTTATTTCAGATCCGTTTGGGATGTGATCTTTGATACAAAACTCGTTTAAATTAAAAATTGCGGCCATATTGGGTCATCATAATTGTTCCTCTTCACAATGGGTCATCTGATTCTCATGTTTATCATGTATTTCGTGTAATTATAGTTGGCTTTATTACCTAAAAGTATATTTGTCAAAAGTGTGCTGTTAGTGTACACCATAGCTTCTCATTTTGGAGTATATTCGCATAATCTTTCTTGCAAAGCATGTGTGGAATAAAAATATGCGATCAAGAAGGGGTTCCCTGAAACCACAGGTACATGCTTAACAACGGATTCAATGCATTTATACCAGCTCAACAAACAGAGGGTCATGGACCCTTTCCCCAGACATCCGCCCATTATTAGGCCCGCTTGAAAAATATTGTGGAAGTTGTATGTTTGGAGCAATACTTCAGATTATGTACATCCTCAAGTTCCAATGTTTAAAGAAAGTGACGTGATTCTGACTAGGACCGGGATCTTTTAATTTGTCTCCCCATTTCATACATTTTACCATGAAAAACTTTGGTTCTGACTTGCCTTGATTTTCACTAAAATTGATAAGAAAAAATATGTTCATAGTCGCCTTGTCGGTGTTCAGTATTTGCAGTTAACATGCTGTTTGCCCCATCGGCAAGACAATTTCCATTCCATCTGTACCATGACTTTCTACGGCTATTGGGAGTATCTATAGCGGACGAAATGTCACACTACAGACTGTCATTTAATTTAATTTGCGAGAGTAGCTGTATTTTAACCGCCATAACATTTTTTTGTTACTGATCTATTTTGCTTAAACTGCATATATTAGTCATTAATAATAGCAGAGTTGTATATTGCTAAGAATTGTTCCTGTATCCCAACTGTATGACGTCACCAGGAAACCATATCCAAATGTCAACTGAAAAACTTGCTCCCATTTAAGAAAGGGGGTAAGTGTATTTGCATTGCTATACATGCTTATCAATGAACCAATCTATCTAAATATCATAAAATATTGTCCGTGTTACCTCGCGAAGTTGGTTAATACCTAAGATCGTGGTTGTATCCCACCATATGATGTAACTAAGAATAATTTTCAAATGCAATTTGAACGCAAAATAAATTCCCTCTGTCAAATCTTTCTTAATAATGGTCCTGTCTGTCGGGAATTCGTAACGTTTTATTCAGCATTAATGCCATTGCCATACGCAACCAGGATTTGTGTATGTATCACAACCAAGTTTGACATTATTTGGAGTCGTATCCAAATGTGACCTTGAAAAAAAACCTCTCAGAAATGGGGGTATGTGTGTATGTATTGCTATATCATTTTTATTACTGATCCAAATATGTCTAAATATCATAATAAATTACTCAACATTAATTAGCAGAGTTTTAGCTAGTACAATTTGTGTTATCTTCCAACCATATTATGTAATTGGGGTATGTATTTAAATTTCAGTTGAACAAATCTACTCCGTCTTGAAAATGTGTAAATATGTGACCTGCCAGATATTTCTTGATAATGACCTGGGCTGTCTAAACTTCGTCGAATATTGCCCAGCACCTGAATGCAGAGTTATATATTAGCGCGGTAGGTGATTATTTTTCAACTCTTTGACGTTGTCTGAGGACCATATTTCAAAAATCAAGTGGAAAACACTCGCTGCTGCAAACGGGGGTATTTTGATATATAACAGTATCTTTTTCAATACTGATTCAATGACTCATGAGTGATTTATGTCGTATGAGAGTGTTCTTACTGTGACTACCTATACTCTTGAGTAATTAAAACGCATATAAGGGAAGTGGGAAGAGGTGCCGACATACTGACCGTCACATGGCTTCACACTATAGTCTTCTGGTTAACCTATTCTAAAGCACATACCAAGAATCTAACGATTCGTGATATGTGTTGTATCTCAGGTACGCTTTAATTGTACCTGTTCATGTGGCAACTTGGATGACATGACCACACGGCACCTAGCACCGGCATAAGTGGTATTAGATACAAATATAGAGAGCTATAATGGAAATGCTCTGGCAACTCGTATTGGTAATTGGTGAGCTGTGTCGCTGTGAGTAATGCATTACTCCATGATCTGACTGATAAGGTACTTCGTGTTAACCTAAAAATCATCTCTCCAACTCGGTGATGCTTGCCTTCAACAGCCGTGTCTGATCAATCCTAGCTGTTATTTCTCTGTGGTACATTTGAATTGTGAAACTGGACTCAATACTTCCGTCACGCCATATTACCTATCCATTTGTGTACAACCCCTCTGACGGCACACTCTTGATACAGGGATACCTCTCCTGTTACTCACACTGACCAATTCTGAATATTGGTTAATGTTTAAACAGTTCTCTTTGCTGGGGGAGAATTTTATTTCTATCGGTAATTTGGTTATTTGGTAATTCCGCTTAAGCCGGTGCTAGGGGACGTGAATATACTCCATAGTCTCCAAATGAACATCTGCAATAAAAGCGCGGCTGAGATACTAAGGCTACGTCCGAGAATCCACCGTATTCTCGGGTATGAATGTTAGGTGCCGAGGGATGCTTTCCTGTAGTGTCATTTGGTTGCTTTTTAGACGCCAGACGTCGTCTATTTTCCCCACCTCTTGTATATCGCTCCAATTGATCACATTTGGTGTCATCGGCTGAAATAAAAAAGAAATGCTGACACAATATAACTATGTCTTTAGTGTTGAATAGTAAGTAGTGAAGGTTAGTTAGACAGATTAAACTATAATTAAGATACATATTAATCTTCAATTACATATACCCCGTTTTCAGAGGGTGTATTATTTCTCCAATTGTCACGTGAAAATTACCTTCAAGTGACGTCATACAACTGGGATACAAAAACGCCTGACAATAATAAACACTGCACAAAACGCTGAACTGTATATGATAATGTTTCGATCGATTGGATCATTAATAAGTAAATGATGAAAAATAAAGTACACAAACCCGTTATACAGAAAGGAATATTTTTCCAAGCTGATATTTGGATGCAGCCCGTGAATGACGACATATGATTGAGATGACAGTTAAATATCCTGTATATGCATGTTTGTCTTTGTTTCATTGATAAAAAGTTTTCAATCCAGTTCATATACAGGAACCTAAAAATTCGATGACCATACTTGTGTGGGACGAATAAAGATTTATGGAATGGGGGATTGAAAGGGAGATTAACAATATTTCCAGGAAATATACAACTTTAATGAAAAGAGTACATCAGTGAGAGACAATATTCCAGGTGGTGAAATTATCAAAGATCAGATAAATCAAAGATCAACGTCACGGTGCTCCAACAGGAAATTATTGAGAATATTGTCTGTACTATTACTTCAATTCAATGACGATTGCGATCAAATTCAAGAATATATCACCCTCATGGCAAACAAAAAATCTATTGAAAATCACATTTTTGTGAGTGGATGCATTTGTTGCTTGCGATGTTTCGGGTATCAAGGTTGATGTCGAAAGTGCACTAACCATTCTCACTGTAACACGTAAGACTACTACATTTCGTTTCAACCCTATCTGGCCTCGTTTTTTTGGGGACCTGCCCAGGCCTGGGAAGCCATTTTGGTCCTCTTAATTATTTTTCTTACCACTTGAGCTAAGGGGCTGAAACTTACCACACTACACCCTTGGATCAAGCTCTACCAGAAAATGTTCATCCACGATTGCCGCTTCGATGAAGTCACAGTGACGTCATTTTCAAAAAAGGCATTTTTGGTCGATTTTTCGGTCCGATTTTTTTATCTATGTAATTTCTCCGCAAAGACTGCATGATAAATTAGTAAATTTTAATCTGATGTTAAGTTAAGTTTTTGTCCACTTTCCCTCACGGAAGAGCAGAAATTGTGAAGAAATATGGCGAAAACATCACATTTCTGGTACCCCTCGTGACCGCCATCTTGAATTTACCAATGATCCTGTGTTCGGGGGTTATGCAAATAGGCTCAAATGACCTCAATATGATAAACTATGAAGTCACAGAGGGTCAGTTTTCATTTTTTTGTCGTTCGGGGATAGGCGAGGAAGTTTGGTAGATCACAAAAGCTAAAGCACACAGATAGGTGTGCTTAAGCGTTTCTCATATCAGAAAACTGGTGCTGGCTAGCACGTTTAGACACATCCTATGGGACCTTTGTGACCACCCGAGGAAGAAGTGTTTTGTAAAACAACCACATCCCGTAGAATGTGGGGATCCTGTAGTGAATTTGTTCGATTCGGGGGAGAGAATTGATAAATCCGTTTTAGAGTCAAGAATGAATCACTTGTCCCAATAGAAAGGTTTTGATATACCCCGAGTATTTATTTTGACGATTGGTCCACTTAGGATGTAATAAATGTATGGGATTTGGAAAGGTAGAAATCAACCTGGTTGAGCGGTGCATTTCCTAACTTGAGTTATTGTTATGTCATATAGCGATCAAGTAGAACATTAAACAATATAGTAGGAATGACTTTATTTGAGTATAACCGTCAAAGAGATGGGAAAAATACTTCGTAAAAAAATCCTAATATTTGTTAATATTAAATTTCATAGTTTACTGAAAACATAGTAGGGTGGGCGTCTATTAGGCCAGTCAACTATGACATCTTGCTTCCAGGTTACAACCAATCAACTCACGGCATGGAAAGTTCGAAAAATAGATGACTGAAGCCGAGATATCCGAACAGCCCGTGACCCTGAATGGGAGCTAGGATAATATCCCAAATTGAATTGACAGGCGAATAAACCTCCTATATACGAATCTTCGGTTACATAATAGTCCAAGGTTGAACTCGGACTTTATCCCCGAAAGACAGAGAGATAGAGAGCATTGATTTCAACATAGAAATCAATATTCCTGCAATTTAATGTAATTTCGCACTGGCAGCTTCGGGCTTTCCTAGAGCCGAGTTAATGAAATCTTTTTGAATTTCTGTCTTCGTGGTAATCGATGCATATAGACAGTGAACACGAGGCGCTGAATTGAGTTAACGGAATACATGTCCTTACGAGGCCAATGATTTCTTTGAAAACAGATATCAAGATGGAAAAACTGTCATCACTCTTTTGTCTAACTGACGTCTGTGTGCATGTGTGTGTGCGTGTGTGTGTGTGTGTGTGTGAAGACTGTCAACAATTGGTACATTCTCCAGCAAAGACGTACGTACAGTCCGTAAATACCAACTCCATATGCTGAAAGAATCCTTATGTTAAGGAGAGGGATTTGGTGCTAAACGTAGCTATAAGTGTGAAAGCTATACGAGAGCGAGATTGAAAAGTCCAGAAACCAGACATAAAATTGCATCTCGGACCATGAGCAATTGTAGAAGAGAACCCATTCATTGAAGATATATCACACGTGTCATGCATGTCTCGAAATCACTACTTGTGATGACCATGCTTGTGTGGACCACATAAAAATTTAAATTTATTGAATGGGGGGGGGGGGGCTAATGATATGTTTGTCGGAAATATACAACTTCAGTCAAAGAGAGAAGATATCAAGTGTTTATACCAAGATGATGTTCCAAACTCCAAAAAAATGAATAAGTTTATGGGCATTAGATGTGTTATTCTTTATGTGGTAGAGAGTTTCCGCTCATGACCCGGATGAAAGCATCAAACTATCATTATCAAATTTATAATCAAATATACAATTATATTATTACATTACGACAGCAGTTAAATATATTAGCATTTCTTTATTCTTTGTCCTGAGATACTGCTTTTCTCCAGGAATGATAAAATCCGCCGTTTGTTGGAACAATGAGCTGCTGATTGAGAGTAACCAATTTGGATATATTGGTCTAATCTTGTTCAAATTAGGAACAGCAATTCAATCTTCGGAATCGATGGGATTTACCAATAACTTTAAAGTAATAAAGAATGGAGGAAATGCACATAGGATTTATACTACACGCATCTTTGATATCGAAAAGCTATCCATGCTATGCAACACCGAATGTATGCCAAGACCAATAAGATCTCTAATAGCTACTAAGAGAGTCGCCTCATTAAGCATTCCATTATACTGGTAATTTGTAGGTACCAAGAAGGGGCCGGTTAGCGCTTTTCAGTCGGAGAATGCCTGTCGCGAAATCGGGAGATTGTGAGCCTAGAGTAACCGGGCTGATAGATGCGGTCATCGATCAGAAGCTAGCACTAAGAGAACCCAATGTTCTCGCCGATAATCCATGCCTAATAAGGAGAGCTGCCAACATGCCCTACACACAGTGGAAGCTGCTTGTGTACCGCGGCTATAGGTATTTATTCTAGCACCAGACCGCTTGGCGTCTTGTCACTATTCTCACTGGCTCGCCCAGCTGACGATGGACCAGCTGCCTTCTTGTCCTTGCTGAGCGTCCGTACACCATACATCTGGAGCTGGACATAAAACGCCAACATCGGTTGTAGAGATGTTCGCCAGGCCATGCTTTAGCCTCAACTATGCCGCTGTCGCCAGGTAGGTCTGTATATACCAAGTCTATGTCTTGCTGCTAATGCATGTGCTTTTCCAAATAGGTCTGCATTCCAAAGACGCTATGAGATTGAAGATGCAGCTACGGCGGGGGGGGGGGGAGGGAGGCATTGCCAAATGTATCATTGGGGATTTTTATGCACATGAGTGACTTGCTGCTGCAGTAATACATGTATCAGTTTTCAGAGCACGACACACTCACATATGATCGGAGTTCCCCCGAGGCGTACGTTATATTGACATATTTCTTCCTCCACGCATGATGGAACCGGCTGTTCGATTTGTACAGACTGGAGCAAATGCTTTCATTCTACGGTGCTGACCTAGCCGTTTTATATCGCCAGTGCTGGTGCATACTGCATTCCCATCTTGGCAAAATTCGATCAGCGGATATTCCCTTGTCTCATAAACAATCTGTATAATACAACAATACTACGGCCATGCACGCCTTCAAAGAATGCATTCTTCATTAAGCCTTCCCATATATATATATATATTTCATTTTGTTCGGTATATTGCGCATGCTATCTCAATCCAACCACGTGTTAGTATTGTAAACCATTGTGTACGTGGTAGCAGTATTACAATAGACGATCTCCTAGGAAGAGGTTCATCTCAGCAGCGCGCTGACAGATCAATCGGTTACCAGGGTACAATAACGCTCTCTAGTAATTAAACAATTCCATCACGTGCTGGTATGTGGTCTAAGTAGCCACTTAAGCTTTGTACTGACATTGCCTTGTTAGGTACATAGCAGACCCACTGCATATGTCTATAACACTTGCTAAAATGAAGCGCTATATACATGTAATATATTAGGTTGTTCATTCTTTGATTCTTATCTGATATACGTTCGGTTAGATACAAACTCCTAGTCTATGTTGTAGGAAATCGAGGATGACTCTGTTGAAGCATAATTCCTTGAGAATCATATCATCAAGCTATATGTAAACATATCGCCAAACGAAAAATGTTCAAAAGTCAAAATATATCAAATTGATATCAATTAAAGCTATTTTCCCTTGACAGAACGTACTGGTTCGGATTGATTGATTGGGTCAAACCTAATTTAGCCATTCTCTCATATACAGTTAGATATCTTGGCAGATAAAGACATAAAATATGACTTATTGCTTTCATATAAGCGACTTGACTTTGTCATGTACATTGTTAAATCGTTTTCCAACAAGCCATTTGCTAGTTAAGAGCTTGTCATAGATTCTCCACCTTAACCCTACCAGAGTACGCGCAGGGGTCATTCTCCAACACGGTTCAACCTTCACCATCTGATGGCCAGATTGTTGTCGGGTTATGACAGCTAGACATAAAGTATTATACAATATTGATCTTTAGATAATATCTTCCATACTGCGATATGTTTTTTTAGCTGATATGTGGTTGGCTATTGGGGAATTTTGGCTACCGTGGTGAAAATACACGATTCATACCAAATTGTATAATTTTCATTGAGATGGTAATATAATATATTTCCTTCTTTTTACTATAGTTTAGCAATCGTCTCTGTTTGTTTGTTCGTTTGTTTGTCAGGCCTTTACGGCCGCAATTGTGGTAGAAATGTCCCCAAACTTCGCAATGACGGTATCGGGGTCACTGTGGGTAACCTAAAAAAAAATGTTAAAAAAGGGCATCTGACCACCATTGGGCCAAATTTTTATTTTCATAGAACTTTGCCAGGACTTGAGGAAAGTGACTTAAAAATACCACTTGCAACTTAACGAACATGGGGAACGGGAACATGAAATGTACATGTACACTCTGTAAAATTTGTGAGTCTATCGGTCGTCACCGACATATTCTTAGGATAGTATTACATAATGATCTCAGAAGGGCGGGATGATGGGGAGGGAGTCCAGGCATTCAACGCCAACTGGTGTTCGGAAATCTGAACTTTGTCTGTCTGGTAAAGCCACATATTTGACCGAACAGTCGCGAAACTTTGTCAGGATAGCTGTGTTGTCGCGGCGTGCACGTGTGACCTAAATGAAAATGAAATTAGAAAAGGGCATTAAACGCTCACTGGATTCAGGATTTTCTTGGTTGGAAAGTTGAAAAATTACCATATCGGTGGGGTCGGGGAGAACAAATAGACATTCAGCAGATGCTGGAACCAGAAACATGTACTTTTATTGCAACATATGGAAGTTGATCTGTCATCATCACAAGACGTCCGGGAGCAGATGTGCGTAGAGGATGGTGCAACTGGGCAATTTTTATGCTTGTTCATACAATCCAAAGAGTCGGATATTCTTAATGGAGAAGGAAAACATCACTGCAAGCTTGAGGTAGGGGGCCATTTATTGTGTCATTTTCTAAATTTCATCTAATCTTGACTTGGAATTTCATTTGAAAGCAGAATTTCATAGCATGATGAGGAATAACCAGCTTTGGAGATCAGGTCCTGCCAACCTTTTGAATTTTGTTCACTGTTTCTGTCCGGCTTACAAATGGCTGTTGTTGTTCAATACGTTTTATTTGGGTGTATACGATTATGATTTTGGGAACGCTACAGTGAACCAAGGTAGTGAAAATTTCTAATCTGATGTATGGGTTTTTCAATGTTAAGTCTCTGAACCGCAACGGCTTTTCTCTGGGAACTCATATTTACATTCCTTATATTATTGATTCATGCTTGGATTGACACGATGTCGGGCATTACAGGATAGTTTTTTCTGAGTATTCTCGCATTTACCAGGTTTACCTCATGTTGAGTCGTTTACACCATCAGACGTCCTCGATGCTCATCCCTCAATAACAGATGGGTTATTTCTTTGAGCTGATCTGTCATCACAGCTCCCGAGCTAGCGTATCTAATTCCGCTTAATCCGTTGCTAGGGGCCGTGTGGCTACTGCGTTGTCTCCACATGAACAGGCGCAATAAAAGCGCGGCTGAGATACTAAGGCTACGTCCCGGAATCCACCGTATTCTCGGGTCTGAATGTGAGGTACCGAGAGAAGCTTTCCTGTGGAGTCATATAGTTGCTTTTTAGTGGCCATATGGTTGCTTCTTAGTTGCTTCGTCCGACCTCTTGCATATCGCTCTAACACATGTTGGTATTTGTATGTTATCCCTGTTTGGATGCTGGTGGTAGGTATTTCGATGACAGACGATGGCTGGTTAATGAATGTCGAATCTGACGCCTGTATACAGGCCTAGATATATATCTCACATGATTAGAAATACATTTGGAAGGTCTTCACGTGTGTATATCAACGAACATTTTGAGTGTAACATGTGTAATGAGCTCAGGCAGGTTTTTGTGAGCGAAAAATGTTGCTTAGACCTCTTCGTGTACCGATAAGAACAAATTCGATGATTGCCTTGATGCGAATGTTTTAAAGGTTGGGAATGTTTGAACAATACGTAGACGATGATAAGTATATCTTCGCTTCAGTGATGATATTGTTAGCCATTAGAACTTTCAAAAGTATCGATACATGAGTTAATATTTTTTAACGGAAACAAGTGGATCATGGATGTCTTTGATCGCGAACTAAGTATGTGAAGATCTGGTTGTGTTATATTCAATTGAATTGTTGAATATTTAACACGAATATCACTGAATGACAGTACTATTATAGCTGTATCTACCTTATATCGAAGTATATACCACTCTTCCTCAGAAATGTTTCGCAGGGATGAACGATCGCAGAAGGCTAGAGAATTTGTATTTGTGCATTTTGTAAGCCCATGTTAAACCGATTCATTGGTATTTAGCAGGCCTGCTTCATTTGACTACAATACTAAGATAACACAACTGTTCTTCATATCCTAGAATACTTCGTCAATTAAACTTAATTAATAAATTAATTTATGGTAACAACAGATGCAATTCGGCTCAAAGTATTGAAGGAATCATTAATTGATCATTAATTAAAGTAAGCCACGAATCGTTCATTTCATTTTATAACCAACTTTGATCTTAAGGGTTTTAAAACATGAATGCTCCAATTCGAAGAACCTTTAAAACGTCCAGAATTTTGTTTTGTCTAAGCCTCTACAGGATTGTCACTGGTTGTTCATCCACATTCCATGTACAATAACTGTTAGGGGATTCTGAGACGTTTCTGTATCTAACGACAATGTCAGCGTGTTTCGCAACATTTCGGGAAGCCTTAATCAATATATTCCATATTTCCTTGATTGATTTTTACCACGTTATAAACTAATATTTACTTACACGTTTCCTCGTGCAAACTTGTGTACGCAGTCATTGAAGTGCAACCCACGTACCCCTATTTCATCGAATCATGGAGTTTACACTATCTTTCCAGTATGACTGATCGAGTGAGATCTGCAGTGTTCTACTATTACTTAGTGGTGGCGTGATCACTACACTTTTTATATTACATAAGTTTGTCATAGGTTACGAGGAGCTAATTTTCCCCCCTTTCTGTGTTCATGTTAAATGACAAGATTTAATTAAAAGAAATCTACTCAAACACGACCAATAATTCCCGGTTACTGTTTAGTCATAGGTTGTTGATCACTTAGACTGTATGAAAAAAGGTGTCGACCAGTCCCAATTTGCTGAAACAAGGCCGACCAGTGTACTCGAATTTTCAAAGTTCAGAATAAGGATCCATAGATTACATATAGAAATGGGTAGATACACCCAAAAAGCAGAGGCTTCCGGAACGTGCCCTTTCTGTTCAACGAAACTTGAAAAGGGGACGCATTTTCTGATCGAGTGAGCACAGATCCAGGTCTCTAGGCCCAATCATCAAAAATACGCTGATTTCTAAGTGTTTAGTTATGCTTAGAAATTGGTTCAGCAAAGAGAATAAGGGTGTAGCATGGTATTAAAGTAGGTCATTATCTCGCTGTTTCCATATAGTAGCAAGAACATTTAGACACAAGAATTTTTTTTGATGCAGATGCATCAATGCCGGCGGAAACATTTGTAGCTTATAATCTGCGTATTACAAGCCGATTACGTGTGCAACTGGTGAGTACAGGTCACGATGCACCATTATGGTTAAAAAAACGTCGATTTGTTTGTTTTCATTAAAGGTTTGACTAATGTAGTTCGCGCAAGGACCGCCATCCATCTGGAAAGTGTGGGGTTAGCCGGAAGTTAAGTGCTTGCTGGCAAAATGTGCACATGAACCGCATGTCCAACTTGGGCTTTGAAAGTAATGTTCTCTGGTTGACGTATTAAGTCACTTCATATAGCCTGATGTAAGAGTTCGCGCTGTGGCATTATATGGGACCCACCATCAAGCCACTACTTCTTTATTGATGTGTGTCATTGTAAATTAAGCCTAGATAGACTTTCTCTACACATCAATCCGATCCGCGTGTTTTACTGTTTCGAGTTTTTAGTAACTCGCAGTTCAATCTCAAGCATTTTGCTGCAGACGTACTGGTGAATAACTTGATCATGTATGGCCATCGATTTGGTCACTCAGCCATAATAAAATAGTACTAAAGGACATTTATTCGATGAATTCATTATAACAGAATTAATATTAATGTGTTAACCACGAACGGGTGATACAACCCTGTCGTTTTACGATATGAAACTAGTTGGATCACTCCACGGCACGTCTGTGAAGTATGGCTCGAGAAAACACCTGTTACTCGTCCAATAACCAGATGGCCGCTCCCATGTTTACCGAATTCAGATATCCGGCGGCGCTGCGCCGCCGGAAATAAATAAGATATACATATATACTTAAATCAGTGCAAGCCTATTATATTATTCTGATTTTCTTGTTTGTGATAGTTGTGGAATCAATGTAATTAGTATTGTATATTTTAACTGATTATTCTGTTTGAGACGGCGCCATGATTGGTAAGAGAAAGAGTTGTCGGTTTTACCACTACTACTATTGTCCACGACTGTTTCTCTCAACAAACTAGCGTGTATGTACCTGTATCGGTATTAATTAGATGCAGTCGATCGAATAGGATCGAGGAGGCATCCATTTGCATGTTAATTAAGTAAAGGAAATATTCAGTATTTGTGAAGAGAGTAAGAACGTAAAACTTGGGAAAACCAATTTTAAAATGGCCCCCCGGTGGTGTCACCTCTATGCGAATCGGCACAAAAACATTCCCAAAAGATAACTTGAGGGAAGGTAGTCACATACTAATGTGAAAAGAATCCGTTCATGTCTTCAAACCTTACTGTCCGGAAATGCAACTTTACCTTGGCTCACAGGTGACGCCACCTATAGGAGGATTGGTACGAAAAACAATTCCAACCGAGATGGAAATAGAAAATTGAATCCGTTCAGTTTTACCAAAATGTTAACTTGGCCCAGAGATTGCGCCTTAAGCAGATCGACCTAAAAAAACAATCCCAAGCGAGACCTTCAGGCAAGGTACCCATATACCAAATTTGGAAAGAACCCATTCAAGTTTTTAATGGTATTGAAACATAATTTTAAATTGGCCCCCAGGTGACGCCACCTATATGTTGATCGGCATGAAAAACAACGCCAAGCGAGGTGAGGTACCAACATATCAAATTTGGACAGAATTAGTCCAGATTTTCGATAGTTATTGTCTGGAAAATCTTTTATCTTAGCCTTCAAGTGGCGCCACTTTTACTCGAATAAACACAAAAACAATCTCAAACCAGATCTTGAGGCAAGGTACACACCAAATTTGGAGAGAGCAAGCATTCTCAAGGTTTTCAAAAGTTATTGTCTGGAAATGCAATTTTGACTTGACCCCCAGGTTGGGCGACCTAGAGGCGGATTGGCACGAAAAACAATCCCAAGCAAGATCTTGAGACAAGGGATCCACGGACCAAATTCGAAAACATGGGGCTCTACCTGATCAATCGAACCCCTTTGGGGTTGCAATTCATTGAGGGGTGGCAAAATTATGCCAACATTGCAGACTACATGCAAATTTCAACTTTCTGCGAAGAAAAAATGGGGTGCAAAGCTCAAAAGCAATATATGAGGGTCGGGCGTGGGTTAGTTTTGTGAGACGGAGGGTCAGGCTTGGTGCCCGGGGATAGGGCATACTAATGAGGATGGTGTAAGCTCCTGGAATATATGAGAGTATGGGGTTGGGTTAGGCTTAGTTCAGTAGATATATGGTGAGGCTCGGCGCCCCAAAGGCGGGGACATGCTCTCGAAGGTAGTGTAGGTGTGCTGACATGAAAGCCATGGGAAGCTCCCTGCACATGAAACAACCACACTGACAACTGCATGTCGTCATCTGTCAGTCTGAGGAACCACAAGGTCGGAAATCCAATTCAAGAAATTGAACATATGCACAGTGTGCACCCAAACTTTAATGACTCAGTTTTAATTAATATAGTAAGTTAAATGTGTGGACACAAATATGGTTCATGCAAAAGCTTTAGGGTAAATCATATGATGTGGAATATAATGATTTGATAGCAAAATTGAATGAAATGGTGTCCTTCATTTAGGGTCACACGAAATTCAAAACTGAGGGGTTCGGTAGTGCGGGGATTCTCCCGCTGGCTATTTCATGTATTTCTAAAATGAAATATGGTTCCGGCAAAAGCTTTGGGGTAAATCATATGATGTGAAATAGAATGATTTGATAGCAAAATTGAAGGAAATTGTGTCCTTGATTTAAGGCGACACGAAATTCAAAACTGATTTGATAGCAAAATTGAAGAAAATGGTGTCCTTCATTTAAGGCCAGACAAAATTCAAAACTAACAGGGTTCGGTACTGCGGGGATTCCCCCCTTCAGTTATTTTATATTATATTTCTGAAATAAAATATGGTTCGTGCAAAAGCTTTGGAGTAAATCATATGATGTGGAATATAACGATTTGATAGCGAAATTGAAGGAAATAGTGTCCCTTATTTAAGGCGACACGAAATTCAAAAATGAGTTCGGTACTGCGGGAACCCCTGCCGGTTATTTCATATTGTACTTCTGAAAGAAAAAATGAAACAAATAACCTACTAGTAATTACTATTAAGGAATATATTGTAGGTGGTTCGGCATTTGTGTGTGTATAAACAATGTACACTGCATCTTATACCTTAGATAGGTTAATATCACATGAGGCTGAGAAGCCTTGGATAGAAAAAAAACACATTTGATTCGCCAGGGTTGGTGCATAGGTTGAATAAGTGTTGCATCATGTAATTCCCGGAATATATGAGAATTTGGAGAGGCAGGCGGGGCTTAGTTCAGGAGACATAGCGTGAGGCCAAGAAGCTGTGGACAGGAACAATTTTCTAAGTCCAAAACTTTAATAACTTTTTCGGACAGGGACAGGGACAAGAACGAGAACAGGAACACGGACATCTTGCATATCGCTCCAATCCACAGACATCATCTAGATTCCTATATCGAGCTTTCCGCAGCTAGAGTTACAGGGTCGATAAAAATCTGTTCAGTTTTTCAGGAATTATTGTCCGGAAATGAAATTTTAACTAAAGGTGGATATCAGCACAAAAAGTACATGATCTTTTTACCTGTACCTCATGGATTTGGCACTGGGATGTTCTTGAATTAATGTATCTATGTCAGTGGCTTTTAATTTATTCGTGGGAGAAATGTATATACATGTACATGTTCCAGGGCCTAATATCACCGTACTGTACACAATTGAATGTCATAGCTGTGAACCAGAAACTGAATGTACTTTAAATGCAAATAGATTCATTGGTCACACATTGAGCCAAAGGCCAGCCACCATTTTGACCTCCAACTGTGACCTTTCTGAGTCATGACTGTGAACCAATCACTGATGTGCTATCTTTGCAAATGAGAATATGGAAATTTGTATCCAAACACAGACAGCCACTTTACGATAGGTCCAGATGGAAAATTCGCATATAATAGAATTGTTGAAAAAAACACAAGTATCCAGTTTCGGACAAACAGTTTCGGACAGCTGAAAAACAATAGGTGTCTTCCCCTAGACAGGAGCAATATGCACCACAAATTTGAAGTTGATTGACGAAGGCAGTCGGAAGTTATCCGACGAAAAAGATTAAACAAAAGGGAAATTTGCATATAATGAGATTTGCAGAAAAAAATCCAGTTCCCAGTTTCGGACAGCACTGAGAAACAACAGGTGTCTTCATCTCGACAGGACCAATATGCACCACAAATTTGAAGTTGATTGACAAAGGCATTCAGAAGTTATCTGACGGAAAAGAAAAGTCAGAAAAAGAAGAAGATGCGGAAGAAGCGGAAGAAGAAGGAAGAAAATGACAAATAAAAAAGGCATCCCTAGGGATGCGTAATGAAATGTCTCACACTTATATGTATGAAAATTCATGACTGTTGTCTACCAAATGCCGGTTTGACGCGTATGTTGTCGAAATATCCCACGTTTTTGTCGTTGATCATTGGAGGCGAACTGTTTTGCTATATCCTGCCGCGGTAATGCCCAGTGTGTATATATATAATGGAATTTTTAACACGTAGACTTTATCAAAGTGACGACCTTCTTAAAGGTGTTGACACTCGGGTCTCTTGGAAATGGCATGATGTCGTATTTATCATCATCAGTGAGTCAGAGTTCCTTCTCCAGAATATATGATCCGGCTATCGAATATGCCCTCCTAATTTTCTGCACGGATAGTTTGACAATAATGATGTCGGACATACATTTATGTATATCGGATACGATCTGGACTCACGATGGACTCACAGTTAGATCTGCGATGTCGATTTTCATCAGTAAGACACATTTTCTCTTTCTGACACCATTGAAGTTGACAGCCAAGTTTCTTGTTTTCTGTTTTACATTCGGGGTCTGGTAGTGTCTTATAATAGGCTAGCTTCGTGAGGTTACTCAGGAAGGACACGATATGCCGAAACTATCAACTCACGTATGTTTGTAAAGTGTATTCATTGTTCAATATATTCTAGCTCTCGGACCTTTTTGTGAGATTTGTCCACTTCCGTACATTGTTATCACGTTTTTATCAAATATTTGCCGCTTCAATACATAATCTCGGTCATAATGTTTGGTGCACCGTTCAGAAATTTCGGCAACATCGAAAAATTTTCCCATCAGTTCTGGATATCCAAATAGTATATTTCAGAATGTAACTGCATTTGAATTGAAACAGTGTGCTATTCCAGGTGTCCTGCCATTAATCTATGTAAAACCACACAACCTCAATGTAAATTAAAAACATTTTCTCACAAAAAGGCGATGATGGTGATCTTTCCGTATTCAGAATCATGTGCGACCAATGTGTTACCATTGACTGCTATTCAGTATATATGCCGTGTGTCCGCTTTCAACATTTGTTGTAATAAAACGCCATGTTATATCAGTAATAAGGTTATATAACTCAGAAATCGAGAAATTCTGTCATTGTTCAGAAGGTAGCCTCTAATTGCTCCAGGCCCACGGTGTGCACACCCCTTGACACAACTGCATGACCAAGCTCCTAGAATAGTTCTATGGGGTTACGATCATGGGACAGTACAAGTACAGAAAACTTGTCCTGGGACCCACGAAAGCCCAACGCCGTATTCCTGATGTCTTCTGTGGGCTATGTACAGAAAATATCTGAGAGATGGTCAATGAATTGATGATGACTTTGTTGCTGTTGTGTTCGTTGTTGCCGTTGTTGTTGTTGTTGAGCTTAGATGTGTGTCTAGAATCTGATACGAGATTTGACGTATAGGCATCAGACAGACATTCAGTATTCAGCCGCCGTAAGTTAGTTTTAATAATCGTTAGGCCATCATTTCTTCGCAGAGACTGCATGATTAATTAGTAAATAATAGCCTCATGTCAAATTGTTTGCCTATTTTTGCTCGCAGAAAAGCAAAATTTTTGAAGAAATATGACAAAAAAACATGACATTTCTGGAACCCAACATGGCCGCCATTTTGAATTTACCCATGATCTGCTCGGGGGTCATGCAAATAGACTCAAAATGACTCCAATGTGGTAAGCTACAAAGTACCAAGTCTCGGAATATTAGCTCTCAAATTTGTCGTTCCGGAGATAGAATAGAATATTTGGTAGGGGGGCATTGTGACCCGCTAGGCCTGGTAGGGTTTAGCCCATACCCAATCCTTTTCAATCACTTTTGAATCAGTTGATTGGTCAATTGAAATTTTCAAACACCAATCAGAGAAGCGGTCAACAGCATCCAATGGAGACAGTAAGACATGATGTTCCGCTCGTAAAATCATCATCACTGATTGTCAGTGTTCTTTAATCCATATGAAGTCGCTTTTCATTAATAATGTCTCATTAATTTCCCATTATTAATATCTATGTGAAATTTAGCAACACAATATATAAACAGCATATAGGTACTCCAACGGGTACTAATTGTGCTCCTCTTTTGGCTGACCTGTATCTTGTCTCTTATGAATACGACTATATGCAGGCGCTTTCAAAAACCGATCATTTCAAAGCCCGTTTCTTCTCATTCGCCAAACGCTATATAGACGATCTTTTCGCATTGGATAATCTCTATATAAATGACACAGTGCAGGATATATCTGCATCTTCACAGGATTTGAACAAAACTACAGATAGCCCTAACGGCACATCATATGTGCTCTATATATCTAGGAAAATGAATCCAGCCTTCTCTCTCGTCGACTTTACAAAAAGATGCTTACAATTTCGACATCGTAAATTAACCCTTTCTGTACAGCAATATTTCAGTGGGACCTGCATATGGCGTATACATATCTCCCCTAGACTTTAACCCACGTCACAAGACATTATTGCAGAAACTTATAAAACAGGGCTATACTACCAAGAGCCTCCACTCAAAGTTTCTCAAATTTAACAATACATATCGCTTGCTGATAACAATTCTCTAGTTTTCGTTTTTTACGACCACGTTTGTCAACCAACAGTTGATATTTGAAGGCAAACTTCAAACACTCAATGGAGCGCGCTTCATAGGTTGGGTTAGTTATTGTTGTAATGCCCAGGTTGGAAGTTGCGAAATCAACGGGATTCATGATGATGGGTCATTACAATATCATTCAATTATCAGTCAATCCTGATGCCCGAGAAACTGAAGCAATGACGTATGGACAACGCTATCAGTATGTAGTTCTTGTCGACATGACCTGATCAGAATTCATGAGAGGTGGCTTCAACAATACAAAACTCCAATCCGTCTTAGTGTCGAACTGAATTTCGAGCTAGATTACTATTTGTTCATAGTTATAAAACACTGTCCATGTTGCGGATTGGGAACACGCAGAACGCGGGGAAATGCGTGGGGTGGAACAACATGGTGTCACATAAACGGCGTTGGTTCGAAGCTCAGGAGGATTACCAATTTCCTTGTACTTGATTTCTACGTTCGATTATCGATTATTTAAGATAGAGTGTACTCGAGTTGAGGGTGTCATATACTGGTAGTTGATCGAGTTAGAGGAGGCCCTAATGAGAGAAAGCCATCAAGATAATTGTTCGTCGTCTTTGCTCAAAGACGAATTCAGAGGCAAACGAAATATGGAAATAACATATTGCATACAATTAGCATTACTTCGTTTCCTTTATGACTATATATACCAAGTTACTTTTATGTACAAATATCTAATGATCATTAGATAAACAATTACATTTATTAACGACAAAGTCGAATTTAATTGCTGTTTCGAATGCATATGCGCATGGCTAATGAAGCGATCTGCAGTATGGAACATTCGTCTCTGTCGAATAGAGGAATTTGGAACAATTTTGTAATTTCCTGATAGCATGCTCAGGCGACTTGCTGATAAATCTGCGTCGCCAGATATACGTGTCTATATATGTATAGCTGTTCTATCTGTGCGCTGAGGCATGGTTAGCTGTATCTCATTCCTACGTGAAGGCGTACTGATCAAAGGTACCCTGGAATTAGAAAATTATCATTATCACCATCAGCTCTCGTATAATTGATCTTCTTAGAATTTAAATTGACCCAATATTACCTGAAATGCGTGAATCTTGTCCATCCGTGATATCGTGTCTATTTATGTGACGGATAGCCGGTGAATATTTATTCTTCTGAGAGATCAAATGCGGTTATTGGGGAATTTATGTAGCAGTATTAGTTGGCCTTTTGAATGATTGAACCAGTTAATACGCTGCCTGTCTCCTCCTGTCTCTTTTATCTCTACATAATCGACTCAATATAGACGCAACAGTAGAAATTATATCTTTGGGTTATTCCCGTCCCTTGAGGTGGGTCTTTTGATGTGTGTAGCTTTGGCTGTGATTGCTCAGTTGGAAATTAACTTGAATAAATGATAGCTAAAGCTGTTTTTTAAGTCTACAGTTCATTGAGAAATCGTGTCATTGAAAGCCTCGACGACACAAAATATACCTAGTTGGGAATTCGAACTCTCAATACAACTATTCTTCAACACCTTATTACAAGAATACATCCACTTTGAGCCTCAGGTCCGATCTATCAAACCATTCAAATCTTCGACCGCTCATTACAAAGTTCTGTTTTTCGACTCACCATTTCTCGATCATTCTTACATATCACACCGATGCAGTATTTGTCATTGTCTCCGATAAATCGTTCCAACACTTGACTACCCTCAACGTAAAAATGTCCCCGACAAATGGAAACTGAAAGTTATAGGAGTATTTTTTATTTTAAGTTGTGAAATACGGATTTGTATGATTTGAAGGAAACCATCGATGGTCCAGATGAACAACATATTTACACCAAAGTGAGAAGGGATTACACCCCGACTCGACGGAAACGGAAACGATTTTCTGTCTCGACTAAGAGCCTTTGCTAGCTTCTGTCTTCGGAATTCATTTGGTATAGGTGATTTGGTGATAGGAATGCCATAAACCGTTCATTGATTCTCAGCTATAATTAGCTGGAGAGTTATTCGCTACTTATAAACGCAATCGCTTCGTGCGAGAAAATCGTGACGTCATGTCATAAATGAAAATTTAATTAAATTATTGAGCGTCTCAAGAGACCAATAATAAGTTATAACCGATTCATTGTCAACATTAATTATTGAGGGAGGTGGGGGGGGGGGGCGGTATCCGAAGCGTTACTCGAATGCCCTCTTAGCGATATTCATATGCATCTTTGGTGCTGAAAATTTAGCTATAAAAGAACTGCGTCCAAATAGACAATATATTAATTTCCAACTTAATACAGGGAGCTGGGTTCCCGGGTGATACAGACCAAGATACCATGCTGGTCCGATGGTCATATCCTCATCACTGATCACTATTAGTGCAGTCATATGTTTAAATGTCGAAACGTAAACGTTTGTCTGTTGTCGGCAGAATACCCTAGAGTTAATCTAATTCTCCATTATTCATTTTCAATGACCACGTTTGTCTACTAAAAGTTGATATTTGAAGGCAAACTTCAAACACTTCAAAAATGGAGCGCGCTTTACAGGTCGAGTTAGCTATTGTTGTAATACCTTGGTTTGAAGTTGCGAAATCAAATGGATTGATGATGATGGGTCATTACAATATCATTCTATTATCAGTCAATCCTGATGCTCCAGAAACTGAAGCGGTGACGTATGGACAATGCTATCAGTGTGTTGTTCTTGTCGACATAACCAGATCAGAATCCATGAGAGGTGGCTTCAACAATACGATATTCCAAGCCGTTTCAGTGTCGAACTGAAATTCGAGCTAGATTATTTGTTCATAGTTATAGAACGCTGTCCATTTTGCGGATTGGTAACACACAGAAGAACGCGAGTCGAACAAGATGGTGTCACATAAACGTCGTTGGTTCGAGCCTCAGGAGGATTACCAAGTTCCTTGTACTTGATTGCTTTGTTTCATTATCATTTATTTAAGAAAGAGTGCACTCGAGCAGCGGCATATAAGGAAGACGTGGTGTTTCTGTCTCTGTTCGCAGGTGTCATAGACTGGTAGTTGATTGAGTTAGCGGAGACACAAATGAGAGAATGCCACCAAGAAAAGTGTTCGTCGTCCTTGCTCAAAGACGAATTTAGAGGCAAACGAAAGATGGAAATAACATCTTGTATACATTTAGCAATACTTCGCTTCTTTTATGATTATTTATGCTATGCTACTTAATTACAGTTATAAAGCTGTTTTGAACGCATATGCGCATGGCTAATGAAGCGACCTGCAGTATGGAAACTTCGTCTCTGTCGAAGATGGGAATTTGGTACAATTTTGTAATTTCCTGATAGCATGGTCAGGTGACTCGCTGATAAATCTGCTTCGCCTGATATACGTGTCTGTATATGCATGGCTGGCTGTATCTCATTCCTACGTGAAGGCGTACTGATCAAAGGTATCCTGGAATTAGAAAATTATCATTATCATCATCATCAGCTCTCGTATAATTGATCTTCTTAGAATTTAAATTGCCCCAATATTACCAGAAATGCGTGAATCTTGTCCATTCGTGATATCGAGTCTATTTATGTGACAGGTAGCCGTTGAATATTTATTCTTTTGAGAGATCAAATGCGGTTATTGGTGGATTTATGTAGCAGTATTAGTCGGCGTTTTAAATGATCACACCAGTTAATAAGCTGCCTGTCTCCTCCTTTCTCTTTTATCTCTACATAATCGACTCAATATAGACGCAACAGTAGAAATTATATATTTGGGTTATTCCCTTCCCTTGAGGCTGGTCCTTTGATGTACCTTTGAGGATGATAAAAATCTATACATGCGGGTGGCTTTCGCTGTGATTGCTCAATTGGAACTTAACTTGAATAAACGATAGCCAATAGCTGGTCTACAGTTGATTGAAAAATCGTGTCATTGAAAGCCTCTACTACACAGAAACATACCTTCTTGGGAATTCAAACTCTCAATACAACTATTTTCCAATACAAGCGTCTATTCCGGCATTCGATATTCAGCTGTCGTCCATCAAAGTATTTCCGCGTCCATAATCCAAAGACCTATTCCAATTCCATATAACAGCAGTAGCACCAAATTTTAAAAAAAGACAAAAAACAATCAGAGTATACATAAACATAGGCCAAGACCTTATCACCAGAATGCCTTTATTTTGAGCCTCACGTCCGATCTATCAAGTCACTCAAGTCTTCGACCTCTCATTGCTAACTTCTGTTTTTCGACTCACCATTCCGCGATCATTCTTACATATCTCACCGATGCAGTATTTGTCATTGTCTCCGATAAACCGTTCCAACACTTGACTACCCTCAACGTGGAAATGTCCTCGATAAATGGCAACAGAGAATTTCATTCAGGGTTCGGAACTCCTCAATCATGTTCGTTCGCGCCCTGCAATGCTCTAGTGTTGTAAAGGTAAAGGAGTTGATTCTCAGCTGTAGTTAGCTTGAAAGTTATACTATACTTATAAACGCACTCGCGTAGTGCGAGAAAATGTTGACGTCGTGTCGTTATTGAAAGATTAATTTAATTTTTGAGCGTCTTAAGAGACCAGTTCCGAGTCATATACCCCAAGATATCATGATGGTTCGATGGTCATATCCTCACCACTTATTAGTATGCTCTTATTTAAATGGATTAATAGCTCGCTTTCTAGAGATGTCGTTTCGCAAGTAAATAGAATTGACATGTTGTACAACAGACGTTTATACGGCCTGAAGTTATGCGGATTTACATAGAAGCAGCGAAGCAATCCAATTCCGATATAAGACAAACCAAATCGCCCGAGGCTCAAACAAAACAGGGAGAGATTAAAATCGTGGGATTACCTTGGACTGCTAACTGTTGCAATTGAGTATATTACCAACTGAGTCGAATAAGTGTTTCAAAGCAATCGATTTCAGAGAGTATAACATGCTGTTGCTATTTGTTCATTATTATTAGAAGGAAAAAAACGCAACACGAGTGTCATTAGCTTTTCCAGTGCATTCGTATGTTTTATTTTCATATCGAGAATAATGTAAGTTTTACTCGTTTGGTCACCGAGTAACTCGGTTCTTTCTGTAAGCTTGAAACCTCGGATTTGTTTTGTCTCTGTAACTTTTGACATGTTGCTTCAAATGTTGAATTGATCAGTGAGACAGAATCTTCGTTCAGTATATACCATGACCCGATTAAGGTCATGAATTATCGAATTAGCGTCATTTTCTTCTCCGCGTACAACACACACTCAATGGCGACACAGAAAAGCCGTCGAAGCGGGCAGAGTTACAAATTTCTCTGACAAGATATTCTTGCATTCGTTGTATATGACCATCCCACTATCATCAAATATAATACATATGATGCTTTGGTAATCTTCCCTGCTGAAAAAACGCACAGGGAAGAGTTCACAAAATCCATCCATTTTGAGGCTGATTACATCTTTAACTATGACGATGAATAGATGAGCATGCTTCGACAAAGGGATATGTATGCGACTATCTATTCCACCTATCACTTTCGTCTAAATATAGAGATACATCTTGGGCTACTTCTAAGATTAACAATTGAAGAGTGGGAAACAGGGCCATGCCAACCCTATCTGGTCGGATGGGGATGGCTAGGGCGCTGAAATTTATCACACTATACCCTTCAGTCAGGCTCTACCAGAAAATATAAAAAAATGTCCGCTTTGATGGCGTCACCGTGACGTCATTTTCAAAAAAGGTATTTTTTGTCATTTTTTGTCATTTTTTGATTTATGTAATTTCTCTACAAAATCTACTGGCTAAATTAGTAAATATTAATCTGATGTGGAATAAAATAGATTTTGCCCACTTTTCCTAGCGGAAAAGCAGAAAGTTTGAAGAAGAATGAGGAAAACCTCACTTTTCTGCTACCCCATATCGCCATCACCTTGAATTCACCCACGATCCTATGCTTGAGGGGTTATGCAGATAGGCTCAAAATGATCCTAATATGTTAAACTACAAAGAGACGGAGTGTCAGCTCTCAATTTTTTGTCGTTCTGGAGACAGAGCAGAAAGTTTGGTAGGGGGAATTATGGCCTCCCAGGTCTGGTGGGGTTAATATATCTACGCGAATGCATTCCGTTGATCTATCGGTTAGAATCTGTCATAATGAAATTTGTACATATCGGTTTCGTGGGCGTAAATTGTAACATAAGCTCCGCGTTCTCGTTTATCTGTCCGATATTGGATCTTATTACACGGCTTCTTTTGTGGACAATCGGACTTTTGTCCGGCAGCTGACTATGTTCCATCAGGTGTAAGAATACATTGTCTGGTGTTTGGATTGGCGCCATATCACGGATCCGGTTCATTTTGGGTCTATCACCGAAAATTGACTTGATTAATTTGAGTGTGCTCCGGAAATGGCTAAATGTCAGCTCTCATTTGTTGTCCAAGGGTTTTGCAGACAATTTCTCTGAATTGATATTACTTTGTGGAACACGATGTAGATTGCGAGATAGAGAATGCCCTTCATTATCACCTGTCGTAGCATAATCAGGCACAAAGATTATCAAATAGAAATTTATCGAATCGCACAGTTCAGGAGGATAGGAAAAATGAAAAAAAACAATCAAAATCGATGTAGAACACCATCAAATTCGTTTCGTGGGCTTTCTGTTTTGTCCAAACCGATCATTCACAATTTTAGATCATGACGAGCTACAGAAATTACTGGCATTGCTTCCGTGGTTCAATTTTGAGACATTTGTCGTTTGGCAGAATTAAAGTATCGCACCCTCGTCTGGTTGAATCGATTGCAGATGAGTGTTGAGAATTCCACTATTTCTGTCCAAATCAACGTTGTATTTACTAATTGCACAATGGCTTTGTCTTGAATTTCGATAGAGTCGATTTCAACTTTGTACGAACTACCGAATTAATAATTTTTCGAACTCAGAATCTGCAGTCAGTAGCTTTCAGTACTCTTTGTTGATGACTTTTTATGTAAACATTTATTAGTTTCTACACGTGGGATACAACTAAGCGTCTAGTCCGTCATTCAGTATTCAGCCATTAAAGAATTTCTGCGAAAATTTGAATGTTTTTTTTATAAAAAGAATGATTAATATTCGCAGATCGTAAAGGTTATAGGATGGTCAACCCAAGCGATACTGTTATAAACATCTCCGGAAAATTACTCCATACCATCCTGAACTATTCCTTTCTTCCTGATATATGATATAATGCGAATGTGCTTTAATGCGAATATGTTATAATGCGAATATGTTATAATGCGAATATGTTATAATGCGAATATGTTATAATGCGAATATGTTATAATGCGAATATGTTATAATGCGAATTTGCGGATTAGTATCGTTTGCCTCTTCTCTCGTGTAAGAACTAGAATGTGTTCATATTATATGTTTAATTCATGCCTGATCGAAGGTTGATGCTAATACTATATTATGAATTTAGTTTCCTATTATGGACGCGGCAATCAGCTTGCTACATTTTGTCGGATCTGACGCTTGTTTTTGACCTGTAAGTTATTCTTATCGGTAAATAGAGGATATAAACAGAAGGAATGTTTTAATAGGTTTTGTTCCTGTTTATGACGATTTTATCGACCACTCGTATATCAAACATGTTGCACCCTAAATATATACCCTATACCCTTACTCCATTTATGGGTATAGAAATGCGTTCAAATATTAAACATATCCGGCATTGTATATTTTCGAGGGCCTTCGAGAACGGAGGAAGATCATGCCACCATACCATTAAACATGTTTCAACGATGTTAATATATGTGATAACACAAATTAACTGTAACAACATTCCATGTTGCCAATTTATATGATTTTCACTATGGGAGCCTTGATAATTTCACCCATCTCATCCCAGTCTAGTATGAGTATCTCCATGCATTCATATTTCTATCCGTATGGATTTGATATGATCGATAGGTGAACTTAATCCTTCACCAGACATACATAAATACTTGGGTAGGTGTGAAATGGAGCATACTCTAAGAGAGAGACGTGCTACTACTTTACGAGAGTAGTACACATTGTCCTGTCCATCAGACGGGATATCTAATCTATCTTGCTCGGATGAAGATCTTGGAAACTCTCCACGATTGTAAAGGCATGTAATCAAACATTTCTACCCCTTGTAACTTTGATCATATATCGACACTGACTTAATCTTAGTTATTTGCGTATGCCAGGGACGTTTAATCCAACTCCTTCTTTAAAAATATCTTCGTGTCCACAATTCAGAACAATATCCACCGCATATGGTCGCCGAATAAAGAAAGAAATCTGATGGTAGTGGTAGATATTAGGCGTCAGATTTGAAATTCAATATTCAGCCGTCGTCAATAATCGTAAAACCTATCTTATATGACAGCATCCAGTCCAAATGTGTAAGAATAAACATAATAAATGCAGCACAAGATGGCTTCCTACAAGAGAGAAGCAAGCTGCCAACAATTTTCAATGATGTCAGCCAGACATGATGACGCTCTTTACATAACGTCCTTATCACGAAATCTCTATCCTTATTTGAATTATCTGAATTTCAATTACTGCCAGCGGGAAATTGACATTGATTTTGTGGCATATCTTTCGATGCATTTGGATGCACAAAAATTCTCTAGTTAGCCTCGAACATTCTTCAGTGGATATGACAGGTATGGGAGGCAATCAATCTCAGAAGAATTGTTTGAGCTTATCTGTAACCACAGCTCCCGAGCTACCGTATCTCATTCCGCGTAAGCCGATGCTAGGGGCCGTGTGGATACTTCATATTAACATCTGCAATAAAAGCGCGGCTGAGATACTAAGGCTACGTCCGAGAATCCACCGTATTCTCGGGTCTGAATGATAGGTGCAGAGGGATGCTTTCCTGTAGATTACTAGCGTCTGGTCCGTCATTCATAATTCAGCCGTCGTCCATTAAAGAATATCCGCGTCCATAATCCAAAGTCCTATTCCTTATTCCATGTATCAGCATCAGCACCAAATTGAAAAAGACAATCATAGTATACATAAACATAGGCTAATTTCGTGCAATAGAGCAGCGGTCAACAGTTTTCAATGATACCGGCAAGACATCATGATGTTCCAAAAATATCAAATCCGTATCGCTGATCAGTATTCTTAATCCGTATAATATTCGTTGTAAAGTCGTCATCTAGAGAAAGGGATAGTGTACGATGTCGAATTGTTGCCTCTTGTTTCATGTACACATCTCATGCACAATATTCCAAGATCCGAAGAAGTTATTTTTGTTAAATATTGAGACATGTACATTCCGTTATAGGAAGACGTGATACTTTGTATATTATACATGGTAAAAATGACTTTAATATTTTTGTATGTACATGTTCCATTTGAGTTGGGTGCGGTATGTTTTCTACGATTTCCATGCCAGCTCCAAATTTTGTCTTTTAGACCATAGTACAGATGATGAGATATTCAGTCCAAACTATTTATGCAAGATAGGAGAAATTGCAATTACAGAATTAGTAGTACTTATATACACACGCATCGGTTGTTTGAATGGGTTATCTTAAATTCAGCGATGGCTCTATGTGGACACTGATGTTCAGTGAGAATGGTGCAACCTGATCGTGAAGCACAATTTCACGTTCAAGCAACCCAAAGATTGAGGCTTGTAAGATCGATTCGTCGTCACAAGACCTCCCACTGACTGTTCCAAAGACTCTAGAACCTACGCATGATGGCCCTTCATCTGATTCCTGACAAGATGTATAAAAACTCCGATAATTCACTTCCGAAAGGCGCATTCGAGGAACTTCTTTCAGGAAAAACGCTCTCCAAAAGCAGAAAAGTAAACACCAATTCCTTGTGAATATTCCCTTTATAGATTTCATAAAGCCCGCACTCTGGATCTGCAAGGGCCTCAAGACCACGCTGGCTAGCAAAGCAAAGAAATATATAGATATTAAATTGGCCTCTTATTTGAAAAATCTGAAAAAGGCTGACCAGGACTGCAGTTTATGGGGCAAAAAAAACATCGGAAATTTGGCTAAACGATTTCTAATTCTTCAAATTTTTTAAGGCCTAATTCTGACTTTTTTATGACCTTTCTTCCCTGGATTCAAGTGGGTGATTATATACATTAAATCGTCATCATACAGTTCAAGTATTAGACCTCGTCGTTGGTAAGGTACGGCTGAGATTGTAGTTGAGCAAAGTAACAATTTGATAACAGGGCCAATCTGGATTCTTTATTCGCGAAAATGATCCACAACTTGCGATAAGTTTTCATCTTCTCCAAGCACTGACTTCTTCTCCAAGAGTTTGTTTTCTTCTCTAAACGTTTATAAAATCCAGTTATTAATAACGTTAAACAATTATGTTCGAAATCCTATTGAAAACAAATATTAAAAATAATAATAAAACTTCATCTTTTTTGTGAATTGGAGATAGGTAGTTGATCCACTGATAACTCTTACACGATGTACGAGTAGTAAAACTCCAACGAATGACAAATCCATGATGTTATTAATCGGACTTGTGTCGTTATCAACAAGTCAGCAAAAACCAATGCCTTCGGGTTCCCAAGTTGTAATGGGTTGATAGCCGGAAATCGGAGAGAGGCTATACCGGGATCATTTTCATATAGCGTGGATAATTGTGTACCTCCAACTGACTTCAACTAACTTAACCCTATCTGGTGTGGGCGACCTGTCCAGGCCTGGGCGAGTCATTTCCGCCCCCACCCCCCCCCTCTCCCCTTATTTATTTTTCTTACGCCTTAAGCTAGGGAACTGAAGCCTACCCCACTATACCCTTGGGTCAAGCTCTACCAGAGAATGTGAAACCATCCACGATAGTTGTTTTGATGACGTCACATTGGTCGATTTTTCGAATTTTTTATTTATGTGTTTTCTTCACAAAAAATCCTGATAAATTAGCAAATAATAATCTGAAGTGAGATAAAATAGTTTTTCTTCACTTTTCCTCACAGAAAAGCAAGAATTTGCAGAAAAATGACAAAAACTTCACTTTTTGGTACCCCACATGCCCGCCATTTTGAATTTACCCGTGAGCCACTGCTCAGGAGGTTATGCGAATTGGCTTAAAATGACCCCAATATGATCACCTACAAAGTCAAGGGGTGTCAGTGCTCAATATTGTGTCATTTCGGAGGCAGAGCAAAAAGTTTGGTAGGGGACCATTGCCCCCCACCAAGGTCTGGTAGAGTTCGTGCGGCCCAACAAGTCAATTTACTTATCATATAGTCGATCTATATTTATGTCGAGTTTTAATGACCCCATTTAATCTTCAAATTACCAGATTATGAATTGTTTAAGACCGAGTTTGTAGTTGCTGGTGAGTTATATATACATATGAAATCAATAATCATTGCTATACGAATTCGATTATGTCATCAAGTGACTTTATTCTAATTGGTAATCCATAAACCCGTCCTTTATTTGAAGGTCGAGGTACAGGAAAACCAACTCTTTATCTCCCAATCGCTCTTGTTCTAGTTATGCTTTCCATTCTTAGTTTTCTGGTTGTAATCCACATAACACAAACCTGCCACGGCAAACAATTGTTAGAGAATACATTGCTTTGAACAGATTATGAACTGACAAGAGTGGCATTAGTGGCTCTCGAAAACAGAACATGTAAGTCAGCCAGTAGAATTTTGCATGACTGATAAAAGCGTTGGCATGGGCGTCAAATAGACGCGTACACGAAGTTATCAATAAAGAATCTACTTCTACCTATTCGGTGCATTGTTTACAGGTTTAAAAGCGAGGTTGATTCTTACAGGACAAAAGTGTGCTTTGTCTGGGTATTTCAAAACAGACGTAAGACACCTCACGATGATATACATGTTGAATCGTTGCACTTCAAACCATTCAAACGTGTTGAATAATTCAATATTCCAGATAAGCTCCCGAAAACAGCACATACGAAACTTTGAAAGCAGAACAGGCAATATTGAAAATAGCTTTGCACTCTTTATATGCATTGCAGACTTTGATGCATTTTTGTTTTTTAATCCGTCCTTTAGTTCTAGTGACCAGATTGCTTGTGACAGATTGGATAAGTACAGCCATGTGGTACATTGTCCATGTTAATTAATGTATAATAAGTTTGGTATTTCGCTTCTCCGTGAGTATTAATACCAGCACAATGTATACGAATATATTGAGTGAACATAACAAAAACATATCGTACATATATCTACGCCAAGTTATTTGGCGTCCCCAAGAGAAACAAAACTAGGATAGTGTAGATAAGAAAATAGACTGGACAGGAACAATGAATCATAAACATGTCCAACGCAATGTTTTTTAATGTCACCAGAGTAACGTATACGAAAAATGTTGCGTGCACATAACAACACTTTACCAAGGACGCCCTCAACACATATACCTTTGATCTAAGAACATTTTTGTATTGCAAATATACACAAGGCACTCTTGAATCGTTCCTCAGATGAGATCATTTGAGAGCCATGTTGTTTGGATATGCTAAATGTTAGCCGTCAATAATCGATTATGCGCGTAACGAACTCCATGTCCGCCATGATACTTGCATTTACACTAATGCGAGGTTGTTCCTGGATGCTAAGTTAAGACTAACAGATGGAACATGGTGATCTTTATTCTGTGAAAAAAGTGTTATTTCTTTCCGTCGTGGTGAAATGATATATTAACAGTTTCTATCGCACATGCGTTTGTGACGCGGACAGTTTGTCGTTATTTATTCCCATCTTGTGAACTCGTCCAGCGTTTCCTTTATAGCGTTGATAGTTCGAGAGTTAACCATTTCTATGAGAGAATATATATGTATTATATATGTTCAACTTGTACCATTTTTGCATATGTATTTAGTATTATCTCCATTATCCTCTGTGTGGTGCTGCCTTCTAAAGAGTGACAAATTTATATTTATTGTGACGATGAATTCACAACCGAGTATGCTACGACAAAGGGGTATGTATGCGACTATTTATTCAACCTGCCACTATCGTCTGAAAATAGAACTACATTTTTGCGCTACTTTCAAGATTAACAATTCTGGTCTGGGTTTTTTGGGACCTGTCCAGACCTGGGAGAGAGTATTTCGATAGGGGCTGAAACTTACCACGCTATAGCCTTGGGCCAAGCTCTACCGGAAAATGTAAAAAATCCAATATGGCCGCTTTGATGACGTCATTTAAAAAAAGCAATTTTTGGGTCGATTTTTCGCTCGGATTTTTCGATTTTTTTCCATTTATGTAATTTCTCCACAAAAACTGCTTGACAAATTAGTAAATATTAACCTGATGTGAAATAAAATAATTTTTGCGCACTTTTCCTCGCAAAAAACCGTCACTTTACTGCTACCTCATATGACCGCCATCTTGAATTTACCCATGATCCTCTGTTCGGGGGGTTATGCAAATAGGCTTAGAATGACCCCAATATGATAAACGACAAATTCAAGGAGTGTCAGCTCTCAAGTTTTTGTCGTTCCGGATATAGCGAAGAAAGTTTGATAGGCTATGGCTCCCCAAGGCCAGGTAGGGCTAATGTATCTACGCGAATGCATTCCGTTGATGTATCGGTAAGAATCCGTCATAATGAAATGTGGACATATCGGTTTTGTGGGCGTAAATTGTAACATAAGCTCCGTGTTTTCGTTCATCTGTCTGATATTGGATCTTATTACACGGCTTCTTTGGTGGACAATCGGGCTTTTGTCCGGCAGCTGACTATGTTCCATCAGCTGTAGGAATACATTGTCTGGTGTTTGGATTGGCGCCATATCACGGATCCGGTTCATTTTGGGTCTATCACCGAAAATTGACTTGATTAATTTGAGTGTGCTTCGGAAATGGCTAAATGTCAGCTCTCATTTGTTGTCCAAGGGTTTTGTAGACAATTTGTCTGAATTGATATTACTTTGTGGAACACGATGTAGATTGCGAGCTAGAGAATGCCCTTCATTATCACCTGTCGTAGCATAATCAGGCACAAAGATTACCAAATAGAAATTTATCGAATCGCACAGTTCAGGCGGATAGGACAAATGAAAAGAAGCAATCGAAGTCGATGTAGAACACCATCAAATTCATTTCATGGGCTTCCTGTTTTTGTCCAAACCGATCATTCACAATTTCAGATCATGTAGAGGTACAGAAATGACCGGCCGGCTTTGTTTGCGACATTTGCCGTTGTTTGGTGGAATTAACGTATCGTACCCTCGTCTGGTGGAAACGAGTGCACATGAGTGTTGAGAATTGCACTATTTCTGTCCAATTCAACGTTGTATTTAGATTCGCAATTACACTATGACTTCATCTCGAATTTCACAAGATTCGATTTCAACATTGAACGAACTACCGAATTAATAATTTTCCGAACTCAGAATCTGCAGTCAACAGTTTTCAGTACTCTTGGGTGATTACTGAAAGCATTTCTTAGATTCTACACTTGGAATACAACCAACCATCTAGTCCGTCATTCGATATTCAGCCATCCATTAAAGCAGTTCCGCGAATATCCGAATGTTTTGTGTGTGTGTTTTTTCATAAAAAAATGACTAAAATGCGCAGATCGTAAAGATGATGGGATCGTCAACCCAAGAAACACTGTTATAAAATATCTTCGGCAAATTACTCCATATCTTCCCGCCCTATTCCTTTCTTCTTGAAATTTGATATAATGCGAATGTTCTATAATGTGAATGTGTTATAATGCGAATTTCCGGATTAATATCGTTTACCTCTAATTCTCTCTTGTAAGACCTACAATGTGTTCGTATTATATATTTATATCATGCCTGCTCGAAGGTTGGTGCTAATACTGTCTTATGGATTTAGTCTCCTATTATGGACGCGGCAATTTGACATCGGCTGGATACATATTGTCGGATTTGACGCTTATATCTTATCTGTATTTGAACAGTCACAAACAAAGCTGACTGAGATACATCATACTCTATATAACGACTTTAACGAAAATCATATGGATTAAGAATACTGATCAGCGAGACGGATTTGATATTTTTGGAACACCATGATATCTTGCTTCTTCTCTGTACAAATCATTGTGATTGTAGTTTTGTGACTTATAGACATGGTGGAAAATGAAGCGCTTGGTCGGCGTCCTACCTCACATGTATTTGTTCTGAATACGAACTTGCATCCAATAAAAACTCCCTCGTTTTGCCCGGTTTTTACTATCTGGCGGTAACATAGTTCATCATTTTCCTACAGATGACTTGATAGGGCTATTACATCGTGTCTATTACAATATTTGTACCTAATACCGCTCAAGCCGGTGCTAGGGGCCGTGTGGTCAATTCAATATGTCCACATGGACAGCTGCAATCAAAGCGTGGCTGGGATACAACTCATTACAGGGATCACTTCTGGTTCTCGTGATGTTTTAGAAATATGCAGTCAGTATATTTGTCTGTGGGGTCATATGACTTCTTGTCAGTACGGCGGCATCGTTTTCCACCACCCTTTTAATGTTGCGTTTAATTACTGGCATCATTGAAAACTGTTGACAACTTCTCTCTTGCAAGAAACTAGCCGAGTTTTAAGTATACTATGATTTATTCTTTTAAGTTGGTGCTAATGCTGTTATATGGAATAGATCTTTGAATTATGGACGCGGAATTTTTTTAATGGACGACGGCCGAATTTTGAATGACGGACTAGACGCTTGTACCGTAAGTTTTCCATCGTCCTTGTAACTGCGTTTAACTGATGTTCTTATCGAAATATAATAGAGGATATAATTAGAAGGAATGTTTTATTAGGTATTGTTCCTGTTTATGACGATTTTATCGAAAACTACCACTCATATTCATCAGTAATCAGCAATCAACCATGTGGCACCCCAAATATATACCCAACCCGTATTCATTTATGCATATGTGTTCACATCCTAATTATGTTCGGCCTTGTATATTTTCGAGGGCTTTAGAGGATCGAGGAAGTTCCTGCCAGCATGCTAGCAAGATTTTTTCAGCGCTGTTAGTATTTGAGATAAAGTACTTAAAACATGTATTGTACCTTCAAACAAATTCGCAGAATAGATTCACAACATTCATATGTGATGATATAAATTAACTACTTCTATCTATGTTGCCAACTTTTATGATTCAGCTATGGGCGCCTGGGTAATTCCACCCATCTCATCCCAGTCTAGTATGAGTATCTCCATGCATTCATATTTCTATCCGTATGGATTTGATATGATCGATAGGTGAACTTAATCCCTCACCAGACATACATAAATACTTGGGTAGGTGTGAAATGGAGCATACTCTAAGAGAGAGACATGCTGCTACTTTACGAGAGTAGTACACATTGTCCTGCCCATCAGACGGGATATCTAATCTATCTTGCTCGGATGAAGATCTTGGAAGCTTCCACGATTGTATAGGCATATAATCAAACATTTCTACCCCTGTAACTTTGATCATATATCGACACTGACTTAATCTTAGTTATTTGCGTATGCCAGGGACATTTAATCCAGCTCCTTCTTAAAAATAGTTTCGTGTCCACAAATCAGAACAATATCCACCGCATATAGTCGCCGGATAAACAATAGAATATTGTTGTAGTGATAGATAGCAGGCGCCAGATCCGACATTCAATATGCAGCCGTCAGTCATAAAGGAATTTCCGCGTTAATAAATACCTATTTCGTATGACAGAATCCAGTCTAAATGCGTATGAATAAAAATAATAGAGCCAACACAAGATGGCTTCCTACAAGAGAGAAGCGGTCAACAGTTTTCAATGTCCGCCCGACATGATGATGTTCTTTACATAAAATCCGTATCACAAAATCTTTATCCTTATCTGAGGTATCTGAATTTCGATTACTTTAATATACTGTAGATTGCCAGCGAGAAATTGGCATTGATATCTTGGATTTCGATGCGCAAAAATTCTCGAGTAGATTGCCGCGAACATTCTCCAGTGAATAGGCCAATGTGTGTGGCAATCAACTCAGATGAGTTGTTTGAGCTGATCTGTCAGCACAGCTCCCGAGCTAGCGTATCTAATTCCGCTTAAGCCGGTGGTAGGGGCCGTGTGAATATTTCATAGTCTCCA
This sequence comes from Hanleya hanleyi, assembly GCA_036873755.1. NCBI lineage: Eukaryota > Metazoa > Mollusca > Polyplacophora > Lepidopleurida > Hanleyidae > Hanleya > Hanleya hanleyi. The sequence goes on from JAVTVY010031094.1 coordinate 77,077, forward strand.
CATGAACATCTTCAATAAAAGCGCGACTGAGATGTGAGGCTGCATCCGAGAATCCACCGTATTCTCCGGTCTGAATGATAGGTGATGAGTGACGTTTTCCTGTAGAGTCATATGGATGCTTTTTAGTCGCCAGACCTCGTGAATTGTCCGACCTCTTGCATATCGCTCCAGTTTATTACCTGTGTATGGTAGGATTCTGCCGGTGGACTGTTAACCCCCGAGGTCCGCCCTGTACATGTCACTCGACAAATATATGTAGTTTTATGGTTTGGTGGGAAATTTAAGCCGTACGAAGTCTCTCTGGTATTCTTGCATTTAACAGTTTACCCCATGTGGAGGCGTTCACTCTATCAGACGTCCACGATGCTCATCCATTACCATCAGATGAGATGTTTGAGCTGATCTGTCATCACAGCTCCCGAGCTAACGTATGTAATTCTGCTTAAGCCGGTGCTAGGGGCCGTGTGGATACTTCATAGTCTCCGCATGAACAGCTGCAATAAAGCGCGACTGGGATACTAAGGCTACGTCCAAGAATCCACCGTATTCCCGTCTCTGCATGATAGGCGCCGAGGAATGCTTTCCTGTAGAGTCATATGGTTGCGTTTTAGTCGCCAGATCTCGTCAATTTTTCCCACCTCTTCCATATCGCTCCGATCAAATCCTTGCGCAAGCTTCGTGTTTCATCTACAGTTATTTTGGTTAAATATTGAGACATGTGCATTCCGCTATAGAAAGGCGTGATACTTTGTATATTTTACATGGTGAAAATGAATTTAATATTTTCGTATGTATATGCTTCATTTTTTGTTGGGTGCGGTATGTTTTCTACGATCTCCACGCCAGATCGTAATTCTATCTTTTAGACCGTAGTGCAGATGATGAGATATTCAGTCCAAACTATTTATGCAAGATAGGAGAAATTGCAATTACAGAATTATTATTACATTGCATATTGTTGTTATGACAAGAAACAGTGATCAAAAGACCAACTGTTCAATCCGTAAGAGTCAAAACATTTCATCAATTTTAGTACCGATACGCATTTTCGAGGATGTTCAGAGACGTTAGATATTCTTCAATAGAAAGTGTATAGATTTGGGGGGTCAGTATTGATTCTCCATCCCAGCCTTATATTATTAGTATGTACATGTGTTCCTAGTTTGGGCCGTATGGATTTCATAGGATCGATGGATGAGATTAATCCATCACCAGACATGCATATATACTTCAGTAGGTGTGGACGAAGCATGATCTAAGCGAGCTATGCTATAATCGTCCTGCCGACGAGATTGTATATCTAATTGTCCCGAATCTCTAAAGACTTTGGAAACTATCCACGGATGTAAGCATCCTATCGAAAATTATTTATCGTATCTGGAACAATTTTAGATTTTTAGCGACGTTAAACCCTACGAGGCCAGGGATTTGGCCATTATGCCCTCCCCTGCCAAAGTTTCAACCCTACATCCGGAACGACAAAAACTTGAGAGCTGACACTCCGTGACTTTGTAGTTTATCATATTGGGGTCAATCTGAGCCTTCTTGCATAACTACCCGAGTGGAAGATCATGGGTAAATTCAAAATGGTGACAATGTAGGGTACCAGAAAAGTGACTTTTTTTCTTTTAATTCTCGCTTCTCTGTGAGGAAAAGTGGGCAAAGCTATTTTATTTCGCATTAGATTATAATATACTAATTTATCACGCAGTTCCAACGAAAAATACACGTCAATATAAAAATCGAAATATCTTACCGAGAAATGCCTTTACTTAACATTACGTCACTGTTACGTCTTCATGGCTGCCATCTTGGATTTGTTAACATTTTGTAGTAGAGCTTGACTCATGGGTATAGTGTGGTAGTTTTCATCCCCCTACATCAAGGAGTGAGAAAAATAGTTCGTAGGGTCTGAAATGCCCCTCCCCCAGGCCCAGTTCAGTTGGGGTAAAAAAAAAATAATAATAGATCAGAATTGAGAGTTATGAGATTAGCTGTAACTATATTCTCATTCCCTCTCCTCGCGGACACACGCATGGTTTGTTTAAATGGGTTATCTTAAATTTACCGATGGCTCTATGTGGACACTGATGTTCAGTGAGAATGGTGTATCCCGATCATGAAGCACAATTTCACGTTCAAGCAACCCGACGATTGAGGCTTGTAAGATCGATTCCTCGTCACAAGGCCTCCAACTGACTGTTCCAAAGCCTCTAGAACCTACGCGTGATGGTCCTTCATCCGATTCCTGACGAGATATATAAAAACTTCTATAATTCACTTCCGAAAGGCGCATTCAAGGAACTTCTTTCAGGAAAAACCCACTCCAAAAGGAGAAAAGTAAACACCAATTCCTTGTGAATGTTCTCTTTATAGATTTCATAAAGCCCGCACTCTGGATTTGCAAGGGCCTGAAGACCAAGCTGGCTAGTAAAGCAAAAAAATTATAGATATTGTATTGGCCCTTTATTTGAACAGTCTGAAAAAGGCTGACCAGGACTGCAGTTTATGGGAAAAAAAACTATAGGAAATTTGGCTAAGCGATTTCTAGTTCTTCAATTTTCTTCTCTAGATTCAAGTAGGAGATTATATACATTAAATCGTCATCGAACAAATCCAGTATAATTCTTCGTCATTGGTAATGTACGGCTGAGATTATAGTTGAATAATGTAACAATTTGACTTGGATAACAGGGTCAAGCTGGATTCTTTATTCGCGAAAATGAGCCACTTCTTGCCCGAAGTTTTCATTTTCTCCATGCATTGATTTTCTTCTTCTCCAAGCGTTGGCTTTCTTCTTTAAAAGTTCGAAAAATCCAGTTATAGTTAAACAATTATGTTCGAAATCCTATTGAAAACTAATAGTAAAACTAATAATAAAACCTTTAGTAATCAGTTCTGATCTTTTTCATCTTTTTGTGATTTGAAGAGCGGTAGTTGATCCACTGATAACCAACGAATGACGAATTCATGATGTTGTTAATATGAAAAGCCACGCCTTCATGTTCCCAAATTGTAATGGGTTGATAGCCAGAAATCGGGGAGAGTCTATACTAGGATCATTTTTGATATAACGTTCAACTGACTTCAACTAACTTAGCCCTACCTGGCGTGGGTGATTTGGGATCTGTCGAGGCCTGGGGGTGCCATTCTCCCCACCTCACCCTCGTAAATAATTGTCTTATGCCTTAAGCTAGGGAACTGAAGCTTACCCCACTACACCGTTGGGTCAAGCTCTACCATAAAATGTGAAAACATCCAAGATGACTGCTTTGATGACGTCACAGTAACGTCAACAAAAGCATTTTTTGTTCGATTTTTCCGTCAGATTTTTTTATTTTTTTATTTATAGGTTTTCTTCGCAAAAGCTGCATAATAAATCAGTAAATAATGATCTGATGTGAAATAAAATAGTTTTTTCGACTTCTCGTGAAGCAAAAGCGAGAATTTTGATGACAACTGACGAAAACATTACTTTTCTGGTACCCACATGGCCGCCATTTTGAATTTTTCTATGATCCTCTGCTCAGGGGGTTATGTAAATAAGCTCAAAATGACCCCAAATATGATAACCTACAAAGTCACGGTGTGTCTGCAATCAATTGTTTGTCGTTCCGGAGATAGGACAGAAAGTTTGGCAGGAGGACTCCCCCCCCCACCCCCTTCAAGGTCTGTTAGGGTTGCTACGGCACAACAGGTATTTACTTATCATATAGTCGATCTGTAATTATGTGGAGTTTTATCGACCTCATTTAATCTTCAAATTACCAAATTATGAATTGTTTAAGGCCGAGTTAGTAGTTGCTGATGAAACGTGGAATTATATATAGGAATTCGATATTCATTGCTATACGAATTCGATTTTGTCATCAAGTTACTTTATTCTAATTCATAATGCATATACCCGTCCTTTATTTTAAGGTCGAGGTACAGAACAATCAACTCTCAGTCACTTTTATTCTAGTCATTTTTTTATATTGCTAGTTTGCTGGTTGTAGTCCACATACTACAAACTTGCCACGCCAAACAATTGTTATACATTATATACTTTGAGCAGATTATGGTCTGAGAAGAGTGGTTTTAGCGGCTCTCGAAGACGGTCAGCCAGTATAATTTTGTATAACTGATAAAAGCATTGGCATGGACCGTGACCGTTTGTCCAATACCAAAAATGAGGCGCGCGCACGAAGTTTTCAATAAAGAATCTACTTCTACCTATACGGTACATTGTTTGCGCGTTTAAAAAGCGAGATTGATTCTTATAGGATAGAACTGTGCCTTTGTCTGGGGAATTCAAAGCAGACGTAAGAAACCTCTTCATTGATGTCTATGTTGTATCTTTCCACCGGGGGTTCCCTCTCAGACGTGTTGAATAATTCAATATTCCAGATAAGCTTCCGAAAACAGCACAAACGAAATTATGAAAGCAGAATAGGCATTACTGGGAAGAGGTAAATGCCTCTGCACTATGCAGTTCGTTTTTTTTTTATTATTACTATTATTTATTTTTTTTATCCGTTCTTTAGTTCTAGTGACCCAATTGCTTGAGAGATTGGATAAATACAGCCATGTGGCAGATTATCCAAGGTAATGTTAAATGAATTTGGTATTTGACGTCTCCTTGAGTATCAGTACCAGCGCAATGTATACTAATATATTGAGTAAACATAACAATAACATACCGTACGCAATCTACGCAAGAGATTCTTTCTATCGGGTAGATACTTTAGAAGATCTTTTTAGTCGGGTAAAAGGAAGATTGTATTTTGGGTTATTCGGGAGAAAAAATTTTTTGTATAAATTTTAATGTATGTACATGTTTATAATGTGTTGTGTTGTTTAATTCTAGATTGCTAGGTTATTAACTTGTTTTTGTGAAATACTCAGAACTTTGTTTAATCGTCGCTATATAGCTGAAATATTGCTGAATGCGACGTTAACCCTTGAGACCAATTGAGAGGTCTGTTGTTTGGGTATGCTAAATTTTAGCCGTCAAATATCGATAATACTTGTAAGGAACTCCCATGTCCGCCATGCTACTTGCATTTGCACCAATGCGAGGTTGTTGCTGGATGCCAAGCTAAGACTAACGGACTTGCATGCCATTCACTGTTGGATTTCACAATCAATCTTTCTCATAACTTCGATCCGACAAATCATGTAAAGTTTACGCAGCATCAGATTTCCAGTTTTCCTCCTTGTCAAGTTATTAATACAAGTGTCAGATCCAACTTTTATAACCAACCCATCTTCCATGAAGAATTGTCGCGTCCTTGATCGAAACGTAACGCAACGTAATTCATTAGACCATATTAGACAAATCATTGAAGTTTTTTTGAACGAAACAAGACGTCTACTTTTTTCAATGATGCCGACAATATAACGCATTTACTTTAAAAACTGAACTTACAACCTTAATTCAAAATAATCCAAAATTTGGGAAAACAGCCCAGATGTACTCTGACTTTTGTACAAAAACACAGTAAGTGATTTGAAAGAAACTGATGAATTATGTGACCGGCAGATAGAAGAAACAGCACAAACGAAGGTGTATTGATAGAATGCAAGTTTTTGTACAGAAGAAATATCTGTGAGGCCCGACACAGACAAAGCGTTTCATTCTCCCCCAGTGTTTTCAAGTCACAAAACTACAATCATAAGAAAAACAGAAAGATGCGAATGAGGCCAAATATATTTTAGGCCAATACTTCTAGTGGCATCGGAGTAAACGTGTGAAATTTGAGAGTAGATTAATGCAGTATTTGCTGAGACCTAGTAGCTGTTCTCAAACCATTTTCGCCTTTTCTCTCTATGTATAAACAATATGGTGGCATATACTCTCTATCCCTAGCACTCATGTGATAACATGTATATAACATGCCTGGTCCGATTCTTTGGTTCAGTTGAAGTTTGTGTATATCTATTCGAGGAAATGATATTATCAGTTGATGCAGCTAGGGTATCATTGGCCACAACTGTTCCTATCAATAATGCCTGCGGTTGATAGTCACAAGTCGCGTTCGTTGATCTTCGTCCTGTACAAAGCGTACCGTATAAATGGTATTGCGCATGCGTAGTGACCCAAAAATACAAACATGGCGTCCCCCGTAAATATGAGGGAGGCAGTGGTCGCTGTGAAAACGGCGCATGTACAGCTAATAAAAGCGACAAGCATGGAGGAGGAGGATGATGAGGAGGAGGAGGAGGAGGAGTCAGCTTAACCAACAAGAAGTATGAGGATGAACATTTATACGGTACGGGTTGTCCTGAGCGAAGATTAACGAACGCGACCCATGTCTATCAATCGCAGGCATTATTGATAGGAACAGTTGTTGCTAGGGCTTCATATCGTGTCTATAACCAACCAGTTGTGTTATATCTTGTTCCCAAAAGGAGTACCCACTTTCTCCGATTTATTTATTATTTATTATGAAAGTGCATTATTTCTAAAAGAGAGGGGTGCTATGACCTATTTTATTTGATTTATTTTCACAGTTTCTCCTAAAATATACACAGATTTCCTATATCAAGTGAAGCACATGTATTGCTACATATCACACAGCTGAAACATTTAACACTCAATTCGTGGAATAAGCTTGAAAAAGAGCTGTATTGGTTTATGGGATGTTCAGTCAGTTATTTATTATGAAAGGGCATTATTTTTAAAAGAGAGGGGTATTATGACCTATTTTATTTGATTTATTTTCACAGTTTCTCCTAAAATACACAGATTTCCTATATCAAGTGAAGCACATGTATTGCAACATATCACACAGCTGAAACATTTAACACTTAATTCGTGGAATAAGCTTGAAAAAGAGCTGTATCGGTTTATGTGCTGTTCAGTCAGTCAATCTTGGACACACCGTTTTTATCACGAACTGTTGACAAACGTGAATGGACGAGGATAAAGATAAGACAGACAAGCATCGATTAATTCCACATGGGATTGGGTGACCATCGATTCGAATGTCGTCAGGATCCGGTGACCGAGAGAAATGTTGGAAAGTAGAAGACAGAACCTTCTCTCGAGTTAGCCCGCGGCGCCCTGTGAGCCAAGTACTGTACACGGCTTCTGGACGGCTAAATAAGGCGCTTCAACAACAAATCAATATCGACCGGACGGATTTTACTGGGCTTTGATTACAAATGTGACAATTTGGTAAGCGTCTGTCTGATGTGCTCCTAACTGAGCCGTGGAAAGTATCGAAGCGTCGACAGCTTACTCGCGATGTTGGAATGTACACAAATTTGGTAATATCTTGAAGATTTTAATCAGTTTGAGGGAACCTCCAGAATCTTGTCCAAACACCAACGGTGCCTGCATGTCAACAAATAATGAGACTGGTCCAGATTCGGTAAATTTCAAAGGTTCAACCTAGGTGTGGCACTAAATTGCAATTTCGTCTTTTCTGATCAATCTTGTTCAGTCGCGAGGAGATATCGAGTTTCGATGCGGAGAGCTGGTTTGGCCATTACGGTACAAATAGCGAACGCCTTGTTAGCAGAATTTTATACAAACGAATTATTCTTTTCCGTGCATTATTCTCCCTCGTTTTTCAGTCAAGTACCCAATTACTATTTGTAATGCGCGAACAAATTGTACACCTTATCGATTATCAATAAAATATCGAGTGTACGAGCGTTATTTTAATGAGAAACGCGTGTTTTACACGAGTTATACGGTAAGCATATAAAGATAGCCGGATCAGAATGGCTTGTTTTGTGAGAAGCCGGCACGACGTAGTCCAATTATTGGAGTTCCTGTCCGTGCTTGTCCATCCTGGCTGTCGATATAATAAATGATTGTTGTTATAGTTGTTGACGGGCCCCTTACTATGACTATTATCGCGTCGATTTGTCTCGTCTAGGTCGATCAGACCTTTCCATTCATTATAACATGACGCTGGTTAACTGGCTATAGGGTTTTATGAATTTCAATACCTCTGTTCCTTCGAACCGCCAGAATGCAAATCATCTTATCTGAAACTGGGGATTGATTGAATCGGGATGAATCGACAGAAAGTTATTGTTGGCATTGCTTTTTACATCGTTTGGTTTGTTCTATGTTTATTTCTTTTGTATAAAGCTGGAATCTGTTTCTCTAACCCAACTGTTCCCAACAGTTGCGTCAACGCACTGTGACTGCATTGCGATTTGTCGTCGGTTTGCAATAATTGTCTGACATATTATTTCATCTTCTCTTTCAGGATAACAGATATCCGCCTGGTTATTTGACATGGTCCCCATAAATATCCACTGCCTCAATCCAGATTACGGAGGCGAGTTAAGGTTACAGGAGATGCAATGGTTTGCTTGACAGTGAGTCGTTACACTATCCCGAGGCTGAACCATGAGATCTGGCTGGCGTTAGCTTTGGTTATACTCTCGGTTCACATTGCTCATGCCGGTGAGTACCTATAATTGGGCACTGTAATCTAATGTCATTCGGCTAGCAAGCGTCAGATCCGACATTCAATAGTCAGCCGTCGTCCATAAAAACATTCTGCGTCAATAATCGAAAGACCTATTTTGTATGACGGTCAGCACCAATTCCAAATGTGTATGAAATAAAAATAATAACACAAGATGGTTTCTCACAAGAGAGAAGCTGGCAAGTTTCCAGTTTTTCGGGGGCTACCGGGCACGTTACGATTAACCTCTAATTTCTCTTGCATGTTCATCGACATTTATTAACAGTCCATAGCCCATTATCAAACTCCTATAAAACCACACCGGGTTCAAATGATGTTGGAAAAAGAGAGCGCTATCCCTGGTGTTTGAAATCTCTGTCATTCATGATTTGTTTTCTTTGATCAAGAAATCCAAATGTGTTTTGAAGAGTTGGAAAATATCTTCCTCACCGAACATATTATTGTGACCAATTTGATTTGTGACCAATTTGAGTTTTTAGTGCTGTAGAATATAGTTTGCATGTGTTTGTCCAAAGAAATTGGACTGAAACAAGCACACGATTCGGATTTTCCGATGTTCATGGTTGGCCCGCCCCCTGTACAGACCTTTTGGTCTTTGATATATGTTGGCATTTGTGGGAAGTTGATGCTTGGTCAACATCGGGCCTTACAGACTAGTCTTTTGTGTTAAATGCCGTCATTTTCATCTGACGACGATACAGCTCACCAATCTCCAGTGTACGAGTTGTCCCAGCGACACAGCTCACCAATTACCAATATTCAAAACAATTTCATCACAGCTCTCTAGATTTGTATGTAATACCGCTTAATATGCCGGTGCTAGGGGCCGTGTGGTCATGTCATCCAAGTTGCCACATGAACAGGTACAATAAAAGCGTACCTGAGATACAACACATATCACGAATCGTTAGATTCTTGCTTTAGAATAGGTTAACCAGAAGACTATACTGTGAAGCCATGTGACTCTGTCAGTATGTCGGCACCTCTTCCCACTTTCCTTATATGTGTTGTAATTTCATGGTCTACTTCGTGAAAATTTGATACGGTCTTCCTGTTTTCAGTTAACTGTCATTACTTGCGGTAGTATGGTGCTAACAGCTTTCTACTAATGATGTTTTCGACGTAAATTCTCACACGAATGCGTATGTTCGTCCAGTAAACAGAGGACGTGTCACTTTACGCTATAGTATTATTCCAATTAAGGTGAGAAGTCATTTCATCGCCTGTACTCCCGTGAATTATGACATGGACGTCTTTACCGGACAGTAAAATATTACGCTGACACTTTCAAATGATTCCATTCTATACTTCCGAAAATAGTAATTATCTTCAGTGTTTCTGGATGTAAGAGACTCTCCACGCTAAAATAATTGCTAGCTTTGCGTCATGTTAACTTGGAAATGTCATCAGTGCCTAGCTTCTCGTGTGCGAATACTTCAAGCATGTAGAAGGAGATTTTTTTACTCAAAGAAGAATAGCCCCCCCCCCTTATTGTTCATTATTGTTGACTAATATACGGTCCCACACAACACAGGTAGCATGTGTCTTTCAAGTAATAGAATTTTAAGTATATCCAAGTATACCCAAGCTATCATGTACAAACTTTTTGTCGCTATTTGTGCAATTATTGGTTTAATATCTATACAAGTATATACAATGTTTTGCAAAGGGGTTCTAGTGCGCTAGGTATGAATTTGTCATTTTGTGAGACTCTAAACATGGATGTATCCAAATATGGATTGCTGCATTGTTCTGTGTGAACACCCGGTAGATCCTCCTCGTATGGCATTGTTAGCTTTGTGTTTTAGAATCAGGAGTTAATCAGCGAGAAGCCATTATCAATATTTAGTGATGAGTGATGTGTTATAAGAATAAAAAAAGCGGCGCTGAACTTACAAAAAAGGTGTATTTCCTTTCAGAACCTCCGGATAAGTGTCGTGAGCTCTACTATACACGTCCACTATGTATTGACCACCCGGATGGTTATGGCTGTGAGTGCGGACCAGGTTCCCATTGGAACACCCACATGTGCATGTGTAAGTAGACCTCAGGTTCAGGGAACACAGGTCGATCTGTAGCTTTCAAAATCACGTCAAAATGCTGACTTATTCGAAGAACAATGATATCTTATGGACTTATTTTTTACTTTCTCTGATCTCTTGAATGTCATTACATGTACATATTGGTTCTCATTTTCCAAGACTTTAATTTTCAAAGTATATGCTAATTGGCCCGGAAACTGAGGAAATAGTTAAGAGTCCTTCCATCATGAGATCAGATTGTTGGTATTTGTGTTTCGAGATCTTTTCTCGATAATTATACAATAAGGACAAACGACTAATCAACCAATCACATGCATATGTTGTACTGTCTGAGGGGTAAAGCCATCAGCAAATTTGCTTTCAAAATACTTGACCAATAAAATTGAAGCTCAAATCTTCAAATATTTTCAGCCACAGCTGTGGATTCTAGGTTAGAATTCACAACCCTCAAACCTGTGCGGTATACTCTACTGCTCGACAAGTCGTTCCCCAAACTGACAGAGTTTACGATTGTCTTCTGGATGAGGCTGGGCCAGCCAGAACATCCGGGCACTATATTCTCATACCAACATGGCGAACGGAAGAACGTGTTGCGCATGTTCAGTGGACCTACACTACGACTCGAAATATGGGGAGATAAGAATGACACAGAAATTAAGGTCGCGGCCAACAAGTGGTATCACATAACGCTTACCTGGACCTCCGAAGGTAACATCAGCTAAATCATTTGTTCTGTGTTCCAGAAATCTAACTCTTTTTCGAACATCATTCATTAAGTACATATATTGGATCTGGAGAGTTTTTCTGTGAGAGGATGCATCTTTACTGTATGTACAGAGAGAGGATGATGCATATTGAGGGCGCATCAGCTATAGCGAGGTTCAAAACTGTCTTTATATTTTGGGAAATAATGATATTATTCTAAGAGATAGTATATTATTGCCTGTCATTATCAAAAATGGGGATATTAAAATTGACTTTTCCTTACATAAATATAAATATATGTCAAATATGATTATATATTATTTAATTAGATTCTTCTCGTTCTCCAACAATATTCTAACTTCAATTTTTCCATCTAGGGGGTAAATGGTGTTTATATATCAACGGTAAAGTTAAGTTATCTGGCTTGGGACTCGGGCCACAAAGGCTTGTTCCAGGTGGTGGAGAATTCGTGCTGGGTCAGTCGTCGAGGCCGAAGGTGGAATTTCAAGTAGAGAATGCTTTCCTCGGCGAACTGGGGCATTTTAATATATGGAACTATACAAAGACATTCCAAGCCATTCAGAAAGTTTATACTGATTGTACATTTATGTACTGTGGCAATGCTGTGCAGTGGGTCGAGTTCCGTTCTGGCACGAGGGGTGCAATGAGACTAAGATGGCCATCACAGATATTCAGTGAGTACCAATGGATTATTATGTTATTATTATTATTATTATTATGTCTTTTGGGTAAGTATACGGGCTGATACTTATCTTCGAGATTATGCCACGATTGTTCCACTAATTTATCACATTGGAAGGCCTTGTTCCTCGTTGATTTTAACATATATCACCATCCCGAAAGAAGGACATCAACGTTGAACAATGTGATATGAGGTGTCGGATATGCTGCGCTCATTCCTTGCCATCTGTTCGGTGATGAACAAAAAACTGGATGAAATACTCAGCTGCCATAGTAACGTCACTGTTTTTGTGATATATTAAGCTTTCCATGCTTATCTATTTTTCATCTCCATCCACAAATACGTAACTTCTTCCACACAATTTGTTCCAGTGTCGGTACTAGCGCTTACAAAATTGCGCAGACAAAGGACGATTGACACAACACATCGGGTGGATTATATAAAACTAATTCTTGAAGAGATCGACAGCTTTCATTTATGGAAAAATCAATCATATAAACATCCTAAGGCTACCATGAGACGCAATGAAACAAAATTCTTAGATACCTACGCGCATCCAAACTTAACGTACTTTCAATAAAACCCAGAAACGGAAATTCTTGCAATTTAGAACAATAATCATAGTTTTGCTCTCATTCAACTCCGCATTAATGCTCTTAAATTGGAGGTCGAATCAGGTAGATACGCCAAGCCCGAAGATCGTCTCCCAATTAATGGATGCTAGACTTTGTGATCAGTGTCAAATTAGTACTTAGGCTTCAAAGTGATATCACACAGAAAGACCTTTTCGTGAAGCTTATTTCATCATATTCGCGGGAAATCCTTTGTGGCGTTCGTCATTCAGTACACGGTGAGGCGTTGTTTGTGTTTGTTTATTTTTTAGCTGTAGATTGTTTGATATAAAAGCTTACCTGTTTCTTTTTGTTTATATGTATTCTATGTATTTCACTTTGTATTATGATGTTTTATTTTGTATCTATTGCCTTTAGTCCTTGTGGCAATTGAGCAGTAATTATGATTCTGATCCTGACATGTTTTTTACCTGCAGCTGTTACAAACACGTATGTTCTGGTGCGATAGGGTAATTAGCAAATAAAACACTACAATTTACTCTGAAATGACATATACGTTATACCGGTCTTTTGCGTGGATATATGGGCTAGGTATCCCGTGGAGAAAAAGATATTTTCACGACCCGCAGGGTGAGTGAAATTATGTATCTTCGTGACCAAATACAATCTGTATACCCCAAAACATTATTGGTATAACGGATTTATCACATTTAAGAGCCCTTTTCCTTTGTAACATAATCCCATCAGAAGAGCCATAATCAAGGCTGAACAATCTGTAAACAAATTGCCACTGTATAATGTATAATGTATAGCATTATTTCGTGATATCCACAGTCGGATGGCATTGATTCATGTTACCGCAAGTATTGCCTGTAGGTGTTGGACGCGCGTCCTTGACCGCGTTGGTATACGAAACAATATTCCCCAACTTTGATGGATAGGCATATGCCAACGGTGTCCAAAAGTGACTTAGGAATACAGTCTTGTACACTTGGGTAATTAACCAAATGAAAATCATAACATTTTCTCTGCAATGTGATAATGATATGCATCAATTTCCCACAGTTAACATTCCACTGAGAAATATTAAAATACCTCCTAGTATAAGATGAATAAATTTATACGTTATACATGGTTTCAAATCGGGGATCTGATATGGTCGGCTTGTCCCTTATGTAATACTCTTTCGTAAATCAAACAATTGGTCGATAATATAGTCTGTATTTATGATTTCTCTATTTCCAGCTAAAACGTGTTATACAGCCCCACAAGCGGCTGCAGCCTGTGATAAATACTGCAGTGAAAATATGGGTAACTATTCCTCAAATGATGTGGAACTTTTCTATTGTCTAATACATACACACAAAGTGATGTAATATGCCGTACATATTGATACAAGGGAATCGTTTCCTCAGAACGGTCCCTCATCACCGAGGGAATGAATATGGACGGACATTCCCGCAATTTGAGGGAATAGTTTTAGTGTTCTCGAATACATAACAGTTTGCATGCTTATCAGATTGCTGCAAGTATTGAGATTGCGGTCATTGATATGAATGGCATCTAGGGGCTTTCATTTGTAATTCTTGCATTCTTATTGTCTATTTGTAATAAATATAGTTCACAAAAAGCGAATTAACCATATGAAATACCAATTAGAGAAATGCTTCGGTACACCAGTATTTGATGTCAGGACGTTCTGGACTAACAGAACTGGCAATCGCCGTCCTATAATTTTGTAGAATTTGTTGAATTGACTAGCGAATATGATTCTGATAATTCTCATATATATTTTTTCATATCTTTCAATCAAACGTTTATAAAGTAATACCCGTCGGATTGCTATTTTTTGCGAACTACCGGGTAAATTTGTTCACTTGTCTCTATGAAGGCGCCATGTGCAATGTCGAAACGGTGGAGAACATCGAATGGTCACGAACTCGGGCTGATAACAACAAATCACAACCGTGTCCTGGACAAGAGGAGAAAATAAAACTGAACGAAACTTTAGGTAAGTCTGGAATTTTAATTCCTTGAGTGGGGATTAATCAAACCATATGTGGATATTTAGTAAAATGTGTTCCTCCTTCGGGATATGATAGCTAGACCTATTCAGCACGGAACTGTAATATCAGCCACTCATTGGGAAACATTGGTTCACACATCAAGTTTACATACATATAGTTCATATATATTTGAAATTGAACGAATTACGCTCTCCCATTATGATAGCATTGTAAACTTCTTGCATGTTCTGCCAAGCTTACTAAATTTCGTTGTAGAACGCAGTGAGCAAGACAATAGGAACTGTCAAATGCGAAAGGTCTGTCGATAATCGAAGCGGAAATTACAACGGCTGAATAATGAATGTCATATCTGACACTCATACCTGTCTTGTAATTATGTAGGCATAGGCTATAGGTTATAGGCATCCGATCCAACTTTCAATATTTCACCCGTCGTCCAAAAATTAAATTTGTCAGTAATCGGGACCTTTTTCGTTTAACAAAAGAACAATATTGACAAATTTAATTTGTGGACGACGGGTGAAATATTGAAAGTTGGATCTGATGCCTATATTACAAGTATACGTAATTACAAGACAGGTATGAGTGTCAGGTATGACATTCATTATTCGGCCGTTGTAATTTCCGCGTCGATGATCGACAGACCTTTCACATTTGACAGTTCATATTGTCTTGCTCACTCCGTTCTACAACGAAATTTAGTAAGCTTGGCAGAACATGCAAAAAGTTTACAATGCTATCATTATGGGAGAGCGTGATTCGTCTCTATGAACTCATTCTTTTTGTTGGACAAGAGAAATTATGTCACATTACGTTGCCTATATTGCCGTAATTAAAAGTAAATAACTGAAGACAGTGAGTGAGTGAATAGGATTTAACGTCGCTTTCAACAATATTTCAGTCATATCACGACGAACCAACTAAGCGCCACCCAGCCAAGTTGCGTTCCTGCTGCTTCAAAGAATAAATCTTTGAATCAACATGGAATCAGATTATTATTCAAACAATCATATATCTTGTAAATATATGATCAGTGTCTTTTCCTTTGTGGACCACAGATTATGCCACGAGACATTGTTATCGGACGAAAGAAAACGATGGCACGTGGGGAAATCCTTACATTAACGACTGTATATCTTCGAGTCTAATGGCGATAAAACGAAGTGTGAGTATCGGATACAATACAGCATGTACTATTCCAGTAAATGTAGATGATATTAACATCAAATACTTGAATTAATATATTGCGCTGAAGATGGTAATTATTCAATTACATTAATAGATGTGTAACAGTACAACAGTATTCTCTACCGTATTCTCAAGAGATCATCATCGAGTTGTACAGGACCCGATCGCTATAAGATGTGCATCGGATTCTGCAACGAGGACAAATAAGATATTATGGTTGATGGAGTAATTATTTTCGCCATAAAATTGTAGAATCTTATCATTTCAAACGAACGTATATCATTAACAAACCTAATCTTGTGATTTCTGTTTCAGTTTACTAAGGCACTTGAAGGTCCGGCTATAGAAGCGGCGTCTATTCTTGTTCAGGCCGATAAACTACTAAACCATACAGTGAACCACAGATACGTCAACCCCGTGGACCTGGCTACTGTAATAGATCTTCTGGACATACTTATTAAAACACAGGTGGGTAATACACGGAGTCCAGGTAAAAAATGGTTACCGCTGTTTTTCTATTTTTAAATTTTAATACAAATTAATCTTGCACGTTATGATCGAATTTTGCGTCAGTGTACGACATTTGTCACATATTTTGATAAAATTTGAATGGAGGCGTTTTGTGGTATAACCTTATAAGACAAGTTTCTGCAATAATGTTCTGTGGCGTTGATCGACATCGTCAGGGTTTGGACAGGATCTAGTAAATGCTACCCGACGAGATTTGTAGGTCATTCTTGAAGACTGCGATCCAGAAATGCGTTGTTAAATATGTTAACATTGTAATCGTCTCTCTTGTCGTAGAGTCGAGGTGAGAGACAGCCCTGTTCATCCTTGTAAATATATAGCTCCAAATATGATGTTGCACCTGGACTATCAGTAGTTTCCTTCAAATCCAGTGAAGGGGGAGATTTATCCTGCAAAACGTCGCTAATGTAGGGATTATACAGTGCCAGGAGTATGGTGGCCGACAGCTGCCATTCCATAAATGCAACTTTTTTAACGTTTTTCTGCTTTTTATTTTTTTTAATTTAAATTGAAATATTTTTTCCATATAATTTTGAGTTCGTTTTCATTTTCATTTCATTTCACTTGCATTCATTTTGTTATAATGTTTTTTACTTACCGGTAAATTAAAAGAAACATTATTTCATTTTTTTTCTTTAATTTCATTTTCATTTCCTTTTCATTTCATTTTGATTTTGTTTTCATTTCACTTTCATTTCATTTCAATTTTGTTTTCATTTCACTTTCATTTCATTTTGTTATCACAAGGAAAAAAATATATAAGGTGGCAGCGCCCAGCACTGCCAGTTTTTTGGGGGTTTTTTCTCCTCTCTCAAAACGAAAACAAATTCTTTTGTGGCCGAGAACTGCCAGCCGAGCGCTGCCAGCCGAGAGCTGCCAAGTCATGCTATTGGCTAATGTGTATCACGTGTGTGTTCATAGTGCCGTACCCTTAGCATTTCTCTCACAATGCGAAAGTGATGATGAACCTGTACGACGGTAGCACTTGCCAATTGCCAATCTCTCCCCCCCCCCCCCTGTCTGTCCTCTCTTCCCCCGCCTCTCATAGGGGTAAATTCTCGATGTCACGGTGCCGACAAAAGTTCCATATGGCGGAAAACAATGCCACAGGATATGAGATCATGTTGAGCGATTACATTCATTTATATGTCGGAAATTGGATGTTTCATGGAATCTGACTGTTGGTTCGACGTTCATTTCCCCCGTTACCAACAATCAACAATACAAATAGCTAGGTACAGGTAGGTAGAATATATGGTGTAAAGTACACTAACTTATATCAACAATAGCTTACTGTAAATATGGAATTTGTGCGTCATGGTTGCGGAATAGTATGGGAATCTAGAGTTAGCAAGAAGAGGTGTGACTAAAAAGCGTCCGGTAGCGTCCGGTACACCGCCCAGTACACCCTACAGTACTCCTTTTGTGTCCCATACAAAATTGTGTATGTCCCATGTAAATATCGACTGGTATTTGCCGTTTTTTGACGTGCGCGCGTTTAGTCTGGAATCATCCCGTCCATTTAGAACATCTAAAAATGTATAGAACATCTAAAAAGTATCGGATGGTGAAAAACGTACAATAAAGAGAAAATATCAAATTTACAGTGCCGGGCGGAGAATACTGGCAGATTTAAGCTCAAATTTACAGGAAAAGATAAATGAAGTCTGTTAACGATCATCTAGAAAGCGGTGCCAAAGAAATGACAACATGACAACAGTCAGTAGTACCAGGAAAGCCGACCAGGAAAATGGGCGGGATGATTCCAGACCAGAAGGTCATGCGATTAAAGGCGCGCAAGTCAGAAAACGGCAAATATCAGTCGATATTTACATGGGACATACACAATTTTGTATGGGCACAAAAGGGGTATTGTAGGGTGTACCGGGCGGTATAAAAAGTACCGGGTGGTGTACCGGGCGCTACCGGACGCTTTATCAATACAATGAGGAGAAAGCTGGCAGATTTAAGCTCAAATTTACAGGAAAAGATAAATGAAAAGTATGTTAATGAACATATAGAAAGCGGTGCCAAAGAAATGACAGCATGACAACGGTTAGCAGTACCGAGGAAGCCGAAAAATGGGCACGTCAGAAAACGGCAAATACCAGTCGATATTTACATGGGACATACACAAGTTTGTATGGGACATAAAAGGAGTACTGTAGGGTGTACCGGGCGGTGTAAAAAGCAACGGGCGGTGTACCGGGCGCTACCGGACGCTACCGGACGCTTTTTAGTCATACCCCTTCTGGGTATAGCTCTAGGTTCCCATACTATTCTGCAACCATGACGCACAAATTCCTTATTTACAGTGAGCTATTGTTGGTATAATTTAGTGTACTTGGTTCAATAAATTCTACCTACCGGTACCTAGCTATTTATATTGTTGATTGTTGGTAACGGGGGCAATGAACGTCGAACCAACAGTCAGATTCCACGAAACATCCAATTTCCGACATATAAATGAATCTACTCGCTCAACATGACCTCATATCCTGTGGCATTGTTTTCCGCCATATGGAACTTTTGTCGGCACCGTGACATCGAGAATTGACCCCTATGGGAGGCGGGGGGAGAGAGGACAGGCGGGGGGGGGGAGAGAGATTGGCAATTGGCAAGTGCTACCGTCGTACAGGTTCATCTTCACTTTCGCATTGTGAGAGAAATGCTAATGGTACGGCACTATGAACACACACGTGATACACATTAGCCAATAGTATGACTTGGCAGCTCTCGGCTGGCAGTTCTCGGCCACAGAAGAATTTGTTTTCGTTTTGAGAGAGGGGGAAAAAAAGAAAAAAAACTGGCAGTGCCGGGCGCTGCTACCTTATATATTTTTTTCCTTGTGATAACAAAATGAAATGGAAGTGAAATGAAAGTGAAATGAAAACAAAATCAAAATGAAATAATGTTTTTTTTTTAATTTACCAGTAAGTACAAAAAATATAACAAAATGAAATGAAAGTGAAATGAAAATGAAAACGAAACCAAAAAAAAGGAAACGAAAAGGAAACGGAAATGAAATTAAAAACAAAAATGAAAATGAAATAATATGAGAAAAATATTTCAATTTAAAAAAAAACACGAAAAATAGAAAAAAAATGAAAAAAGATACATTTATGGAATGGCAGCTGTCGGCCACCATACAGGAGATTGTCTACATGTATACAGCGTACACTGAATGAGAAGGAACGGGCTTTGATATTGTCATCTTTTCATAATTGTGTATTCATATATATATAATCAGTCAAAAGTGATGCGCAATTTGCACCTTGGAAATACGTTTACCTTCTTTCAACGTCTTTCACCTATTCACCAGTTCCATATATGCATTGTTTAACATTGGCTTTCATGTGGAACTATTGGACTATCATAACACTGTTGACGACTCGGGCCATAACACTTACAGATCTGGATTTGATTACGTTGGTGGACAATCCCGGGCTCGTGTACGTTTTTTGAAGCGCTGAATTTTGCATAGCATAACGTACAATAAATATGCAGTGTTAACACTTATACAAAGGGGTACACCTAACTTCGTCTAATCCTTTTTTAGCTGAAGGATGTAACGCTTCACTGTCTCTTTGTTTCTTTTCTGGCATATTCCGGGATTGTCTATTCCTTACTGTATACTAAGAGCCAGGTTTCAGCTTCGAATTGTATTCTTTCAGGGTATTACATTAAGAGATGTCTCCTGGACCGATGGTGCTCGGATATACTTCAGAACAGAGATGTCGTATCCAAACTTCAACCATACAAAAGCTTTTGCAGAGGTATTTCCCATTTATATTAATTCCGGACACTATGACAGACGGTGAGCTTAAATCAACAAGGATTGGATCAGAAACATATGTCAGTGTTCTTGTAGTATCGTCTGCCTGGGTCACCATTGACAGACTCAAAGATATGAACCAGAACACACAAAGAGGGATAAAGCATTAACAGTTCTCGTTGCTGAGTTGCGACCAGTAGTTGTGGTACTTGTATACTCAATGACTAAGACAGTTTACATCGGTTAAGAGATGCGTGTAACATGCTATGTGGTGGGATATATGCCGGCGGACCTGAAAAAAGGTCACTTGACTTTTGCTGCTAATTTCTGACAATTGTTTTGCTCCATACACAGCTCCCAACCAGTTAAATACTGCATCAAGAGAGTAACTGTTTTCTCGGGTATAGGTACTTACACATCTTTTTCTTTCCCCAATCCACAGCTTGTAGCGGATATAGTAGACCATGTGTTGGATAAAAAGAACGACGTAGCATGGAACGCTACACGTCCGATAGGAGCTGAAGGTGATGCTCTGCTCCAGACGATGAATAGGTTCTCTGCGGTTGTGTCCAAAAGTCTGGAATACCACGTAAAAGACGAGATAGTTATCAATAGAGAAGCTGTCATCAAGGTTGTGAGGCCTTCTATTGGTAAGTAATCTGTTCCCTACCTCGTTTCAGAATTCTGCATATTTGTAAGTGAAAGACTCGACAACTAGCTTACATGCTGTAGCAGGTCAAAGGTTGCTATACCGTATATTATGAATGCGGAATATGGCCGAATCAAAACAGAATACCTGACAGCGTGGATGCTGGGTATTTTACCTGTAATTTGACCGCGATTCTTATAACAATCTGAGAGCAGCGAATGGAAGTGGCTCAGTGGTAGAAGCATCGGTCCTGTGTGTTGAGGTACGTGTGTTTGAATCCCATCAAACCATTACGTGATTTTCTA
This sequence comes from Hanleya hanleyi, assembly GCA_036873755.1. Taxonomy (NCBI): domain Eukaryota; kingdom Metazoa; phylum Mollusca; class Polyplacophora; order Lepidopleurida; family Hanleyidae; genus Hanleya; species Hanleya hanleyi. Next base: position 98,006 of record JAVTVY010031094.1, read on the forward strand.
CTAAATGTTACCCCTTACGGCCTTACTCTGACTGCTGCTCAAAATATGGAACATTATTGAATATTATCAAAGAACAAGGAATGCATGTAGCTGAGTGAGCTTCACATACTGATCATCAAATGGGCCACCTAGACAGCCACTCTTCATCTTTACATTTTAGCTGTCAAAAAACTGATGTAGCAGTATCATTTTGCTGGAAACCAGTGCGATCGCTGCACACATAAGCGTTCTGCTGTCAATGGGATGGATATTGACACCTGAGATACAAGCGTATACCTGAGATACAACACATATCACGAATCGTTAGATTCTTGATATGTGCTTTAGAATAGGTTAACCAGAAGATTATCCTGTGAAGTCATGTCGCTCTGTTAGTATGTCGGCAACTCTTCACACTTCCCTTATATGTGTTGTAATATTTACCTGTATATGGCGAGATTCTGCTGGTGGACGTTTCGTCCCCGAGGCCCGCCCCCTGTACAGACGTGTTGGAGCTTGATATATGTTGGCATTTGTGGGAAGTTAATGCTGGGTCGACATTGGGTCTTACAGACTAGTCTTTTGTGTTAAATGCCGTCATTTTCATCTGACGACGATACAGCTCAACAATTACCAATATACGAGTTGTCAAAGCATTTCCATCATAGCTCTCTAGATGTGTATCTATTACCGCTTATGCCGGTTCTAGGGGCCGTGTGGTCATGTCATCAAAGTTTCTACATGAACAGGTACAATAAAAGCGTACCTGAGATACAACACATATCACGAATCGTTAGTTTCTTGGTATGTGCTTTAGAATAGGTTAACCAGAAGACTATACTGTGAAGTCCTGTGACTGCCAGTATGTCGGCACCTCTTCCCACTTCCCTTATAAGTGTTGTAATGCCACCACTGCCCACCAATCGATCCTGGTATCCATAAATGGTGCAAGCTGTCAACACCTAAATCCAACATAATGTATATCAAAAAATAATGGCCGAGTGAAAGCCCGAAGTAGCCAACTGTTTCAGTGATGAGACAACGCACCATCCATTAATAATGCAGAAGTCAAACAAATCCTCCACCTCGGGCAGTCTTGGAGATTAACATTTAGCCAGTGTGAATTAGTTTTACCTCACCCCTGGGATAAAAGTTCGGTTGGATCGCGAGCTAACCGCCTACCGCACCATGCTACCATGGGTGGGTCTCACTTTCCGCACAGAGTTATCTTCCTTTGGCTATTTCGGGCGATTTGGACTGTAGACCCATACTCGTGGTATTGTTTTCATTTCACTCCTGCGTAAGTCAAACGGCAGTCTGAGGCGTTTTAAACAATGTGGGGTCATATCAGTCAAACTTTGATTATCACTATTGCCAAAGCTATCTGATGTTAAATAATGTTTTACAAGTGCGCAACGGATGGCGTTATTCGATATCCATCGGAGATATAAACAGAACTGGTCTAAGCATATCTAGGTAGAAGCATAATTTAATTACAAGCGTCTGGTTCATAATTCAGCCGTCGTCCATTAAAGAATATCCGCGTTCATAATCCAAAGACCTATTCCATATTCCATATAACAGTATTAGCACCAAATGCAAAAAGGCAATCATAGTATACATGAACATAGGCTAGTTTCCTGCAAGAGAGAAGCGGTCAACAGTTTTCAATGATGCCGGCAAGACATCATGATGTTCCAAAAATCACCGCTGTTTTACTTTAATCTTTAGTATTACCTTATTATCACATTGTTGCCAGGCCCTGTGTAAATAAATATGGCAGAGATCTAGAAACTAATGGCCTCATCCATGTTCATCTCGTTCATAACTGTAAGAGATGTAGACCTGATAATACATACTTCCAAGAGTCACGACTTTAAGCGTTGAGACAATTACAAGTTCAGTTGTCAACTTTGTCGAAACTCTTCCATTTACAGCTTTCAAGATTAGTAGCCAGTGGGTAGAAGAGTTTCGTGGTGTTGTTTTTCCTGATAAGCGGGACAGAAAAGACCATCGGCTGCTGCCGGAGGGGGGCGTTCTGGAACTACCCAGCACTGTTTTAGAATCCTATAATCTCTCGGGAATCCCAGGTAAGTAAACAAGAATCAGTTTCTGTGGTGTAAGAATTGTGTTGAAAGCGACGTCAAAATCCTACTCACTCAACTTCAAGAATTATGCAAAAATGGAAAATGAATCAGAAATTGGTAATATTTCATTTAATAAAATGACTCCCGACTCCCGAAATAATGCTGGCAATGTCAAGTCCCAAATATGTTTAGACTGGTAATGGGTTTAAATACCGATTCCTAAGATAAAGAAAATGCTCGTCACTAATCACATTTGGAACTGAGATCTCTCATTGAATACTGGGATCCAACTAAGAATAGTTTTCCATTTATATGTTTCGCATGCTGTACATAAATACCGTGGTATGAAAATTATACTGTAACCAGTCATTACCCATTCATGTTGGTGTCCAGTTTTCATCGGTGTGTCCAGTTTCCGGTATTCCAGTATGGCGTGGGTGGTGCCAAACCATGACATTAGAAGGTATTCCTTTCTTTGTGTCAACTTTTGTTTCAACTTCTGAATGTATTTAACTCTTTTCCTGAAATGAGTTACCTTGATAAAATATACACTATAAACTACCCCTATCTCGATCTGGTTGTTGAAGTACATTTTGTCTTCGATTGGTATAGGCCATTTCACTTGGAGAAGATAACTTGGACAACAAGAGGATCAAGAATAGCATTTGAAATCAGCAATTTAGCGTACTGAGGATATAATCTTGAATATGTTGTAAAAAAAAGCTGAACTCCATAAGCAAATATACAAGAGCCTCACTCGATGAAGAGTTACGTCCCTTATTTGGGATTAGCATGCTAGGGATGCTATATTTATTTCAAAATGTTTACTTACACAAATAATAGTTTCTTTTGGCCGGAAAAACATCTTTCTTTGATTCTACAGTAAATCGTATGTCGAATTGTAAAAGAGTCACTGATATACATTTACCTAAAGGAAAATTATGAGTAGATAATCTCTCTGTATATTTTCTTGTTTTCAGCAAGAGCAAAGAAAACAATGTGAACACACCAGTTGTCGCCCTTTATTTACATCTTGACGAAAAGACTGCTGAAGTGGAGAATCTTACAGACCCAATAAATATACATCTACCATACTTGGATGTAAGTATCGTGTAAACAGCTACAGATACAACACATATCCATCATTCACGTAATAGTTACATGATGATACTAGAAAATGTATGCCAAATATTGGCAAGATATTGTGCTCGTAGCCCTGGCGAGTGCGACAGTACAAATCATCGGCAGTTCTAGTTAATTCGGATGGGTTATTGTTTGAACAATTCCTAGACAAATTTCTCATGCTGTTGAGTTTTGTTCATCCATTTTAGTGAATCCATATTCCAACAGTGTATCACTAAATTATATAGAAATATCAAAGCAAATTAATTTCGTCGGCATGCTGTGGTTTCGTATCAGGTCTACCTTCGTTAGCCTAAGACATCATGGTATAGATTTCACGGAGTTTTGTAGCACGAAAAAATGGGACATTATTCGATTCCTCGAGAGATTCACCTTCTGAATGCATCATACATCTACATGGGTGAACAAAGCTGGACATAATTGGACGAGTCCCAACTCCTACAACTCTATATACTCCACTGAATTGAAATCTGGGTATCTAGAATGATGGTTCTTATCATTTGCATGGAAACACCTGACTATGTGAGTCTTATATACAGGTTTTGTCCTGGCTTGATGTCAGATTGTCTTCGAGTTCAATCTTGTTTGGAACAGATTAACAGATTCTCTTGTGCAGCTTTGGAACGTCAAAAATCAATGATATGATAAACTGAACCATCCAGTGGTCTTGGTGGATGACCATCGATTCATGACCTGTTTAAACCTGTGCAGAGAAACTCAAACCGAATTCGCCAGAACTGTGACCGTTTGAAATTTTCAGATGATACACCAACCAGTTATATAACGACAGCATGTAAACTAATCAGGCTAACAGCATTCAAGTTATTAGACAAGTTTAGGGAGTGAGAGGGAAAGTTAAAGGAAAAGTCGAGACAAAGTCACCAAGATATAAGATAAGTTGAACAGATAGCCAGGAAAACCAGCTAGAACGATAATGGAACACCGAAAGGCAATGACACCCTACCAGTTCTCGAAAACTTGGCCACTATAATTCTTGATATATTTTATGGACAACATAGACCTAAAGTGCAACAGGCAGATGGATAGCGACAACGACAAAACACTACCTCTCCAAAAGTCGACAGCTGAATATCTAGATATTCCTTGGATGAAAGTACCAAATGCCAACACGTAAATATCATATACAACATATAGGCAACTATATCGTATACCGGTAACGTATATCGTATTTGCATATCTGATATCTATCTCCTTTACTTGGATTCAAGTTCTTCAAGTTATCTTTCCTTTCATTTCAGACTTTCAATATTTCTAACCCAGAATGTGTTCGAATGCAACATAGAAATAGGTAAGTATTGGTATGGTCCACACAACTTTTCTAGTGTTATTTTACACCTACTATAAATGAATTATGTGATGCATGACACTTTTAGTGACGACTTCATGAATATTTCGCGCTACCATGCAGTCTCCGTCCACCTCGACTAGTTTTAGCAACTCGTGTAGTACCATTAAGGTACCTTTTCTCATAAACTGTACAAGACGAATTAACGAGTTGGCGTTCACTCGACCGTTAACAAAATAGTTTTAAGCCCGTTCTACGAGGGCAAGTTTTCTTTGACAATTTTTCCATGACAAGGAAAAAGTGCTCGTGTAGAAAGGAAAAAGTGATAACCTTTTCTCGTCAAGTCGCACTTGTTCAAAAGCTGGTCGTGCTAGCTTTTTCTTTACAACGTTGACAAGTGAACAAGGAAACTTCGCCGTGTACCATGCCGCTCATCCACTTCCGGTATTTCCTGAAAGTGGAAGCAAACATGTAGCTTCTCGATTTACTCGCCAGGTGGACTTCCGTCGTTCATGGCAACGCTGGCCACACGACGAGAAAAACTTGTGGTTGCACTACACGTCACTTATCCAGACTTGGCAAAGAAAACTTGTCAAGGAAAACTTGCCCGTGTAGAACGGGCTTTATTGTGTGAAGAATATTAATCTTGCTATAATAAAATGAAGCTAAGCTAAACAATGTTTATATTTTAGAACAGCTCAGTGGGCTTGGTCTACCAACGGTTGTGTGTTGTTGGAAGACAAACTGAGATCTGGAAAATGTGCATGTGCAATCCCGGGGGTGTTCGCCATTACAACTGATATGTACAACGTCAATGTAAGAATTCATTAAAAAACATATTAAGACTCAGCATAATACAGACAGCTTTAAACTTCATATACACGTTTGTAGAAGATATTCTTTGGGATCGTTTCGCCAATTTTGTCCATCACATAAATAAACGAAATTTAGAATATAGAAAAGGTTGCACTGGTAGAAATATATGAGGTCGCAAAAGACAATTGCTGTCTCAAATTCTTCATAAAAGTACTTGAATATGATATTGCTATATATTAATTCATCGTGTATGTTACTCTTCATTTGAAGTAATTATAATATAATAGTAATGTATTAGGGAACGGGCAATATTCACCGGCCGGAGTAGGGGGGGGGGGGGAGTCGTTGAGAAAACCTACTTCAAAAAAGCCACCACTCGCCGCATATAATCTTCTATAGAACTGAAGAATATGGTAACCCCCCTTCTCAGGTCCTTGATAAAGTTCTGACTCTCCCCCCACCCTCAAGCCAATATTTTATTGCCTTATATAAGCAGAATATTGGACATAAAACAATTACCAGTATAAATTCCCTAATTTTCAACCAATAAACTTGACATCCAATCCCGACTTTCGTGTGTTTGTGAAACAATTCAGTTTGAACAGTAAAACAAAGCTTCCCAGGATGGAATGTTGTTATTCTATATGCTATAGCCAATATTGTGTTCTCATATTGAACGCCACTAAATTCCCAAATTTTTAACCAAACAACTTTAAATTCGAATACTAAACCAGACTTTCATCAATTTATGAACCAATTCAGTTTGGGTAGTAAGACAATACCATCCACTCCCCTCCAAAAATTACTTTTCGTCCATCCCTTCCTGATAAATATTGCCCGGTCCTTGATACCAAATCATGGAACTCACCACTTAAATTTTACTTCTGATCTGACCTTCTTTCTTTTAACAGTGGGACAAAGGTGATAAACGTCCAATTCTGATCAACGCTGCCTCTTACATTGGTTGTTCCATTTCAATGCTTCTATCTATTATAACATTTGCTGGCTTAACATATATTGGGTGAGTCTGGTCGTGGTACATTCTTCAAATTTCACCTGTCAGAATACAGGGAGATAACTCTGGAACTCTGGTCAAATATTGTGATTCGGTACTTTTGCCGTGGTCGCATTAATAATGGAATGCAACAACAATAAAGATCAAAATATCATTTTGGTTAATATTCAATTATGTTTTAGAATAACAATCTCTTGGTAAATACTAGGAATATTTTTACGTTGTTGATAAATGACGTTTTACTCCATACGATGCCAGCAAGATAGAATTATATTCCAAATGGGTTATTTATACATAGAATACTATATAACGGATATTGTATACATGCACTTGATTTGAATGAACGATATAATGAAAGTTAATAAGCTACTATTAGCTTATACATTGGCATGGTGACAGGTGAAGGATATCAGGCGCATACTGGAAAGCTTTTACCAATTATAGTGGAGAAGTTCGTCGAGAGAGATTTTTCTCTTTATCTTTGGAAATGGCGGCCGTTATCATTGGTGTAACTACTTTTCCCCAAATAATTTGAACGTGAAACCATACCACACCATACGGATCAAGTACACCGGATAATGCCATGAACTTAACGATTTAATAACATGTGTACAATTTTATAGAAGATATTTATTATGCCTTCCAGAACAACTACCAGTACTGCTCACCTTCACAAGAACTTGTCGGTTGCCATAGCTCTCAGCCAATTGGTTTTTATGGTTGGAATTGATTTATACGATTATACGGTAAGTCATGATGCTCAGAACGACACGGATTTATTCATCAAATACAAAGACGAGATCCGACATTGGGTAGTCAACAAGTTTCACGTCCATGATCGTCCATAATCGAAATACCCGATTCTTCGTAGCGTAGCGTGCAAGATCTATGGCGTTACGTTACGTAACTTGTGTCTAATTCCCCTTAACCCGGGGCTAGGGGCCGTATGAACCCATGTACTTCAAAATCCTCATGGTGCTCATATGAACAGGCACAATCAAAGCATGACTGAGATACATCATTCTCTAGATGACGACTTTACAACGATTATTATGGATTAAGAATACTGATCAGCGATACGGATTTTATATTTTTGGAACATCATGATGTCTTGCCGGCATCATTGAAAACTGTTGACCGCTTCTCTCTTGCAGGAAACTAGCCTTTGTTTATGTAGGCTATGATTGTCTTTTTGAATTTGGTGCCAATATTGTTATGAATATGGAATAGGTCTTTGGATTATGGACGCGGATATTCTTTAATGGACGACGGCTGAATTATGAATGACGGACCAGACGCTTGTTGTTTATTATTCATCCTCTCCCAGGGTACTTTGCGCTACGCTGCATTTACTCCTGTAGAGGTCTCGCCATTTTTTTCGGGATTCCTGTAAAAACCAAGAACTGTTCTATCTGACTGTTTTACTGATCGCAAAATGTATATTTATCTCGAAATACACTAAACAGTTATTCAATGTATTTCAAAACACCAGTTTCACACAGTTTGAAGGCAGCTTTTTGACAAATTACCCTAGAAATATATGTTGCGGAAATATATATCGGTGAGCAGCGACTGATATCAATTCGCCCAGTTTGACGGTCGCCATGTTCGTTCACTGTGGCAACGGATGACCTCGGGTCAACTCCGACACAGTCCGTGAGACCCTCACAGCGCTAAATGGAGAGGCACGAAGCAGAACGTAGTGAATGTCTGGTAGAGCTTGCCGATTCCTGAGACAATTGAGGTTCTCTCATCAAATCCGTATCACTGATCTGTATTCCTTCTCGTTTTCATTTTCCAAGTCCTGTAATAAACGATGTTCATACGATATGTTCTTAGCCGCGGGTCAAGCGCGATTACATACAAAGTTACGAAACTTAAGACAAAGAAGGTACATACTATATGATACTATGTGATTAACCCTACCTGGCCTGGGATTTTCGGCACATATCCAGGCCTGGTGGGGGGGGGAGGGGCATTTAGCCCCCCCGCCTTTGTAGGGAGCTGAGACTTACCATACTATACCCTTGTGGCAAGCTCTACCAGAAAATGTAAAAAAAATCCGCGATAATCGCTTTCATGACGTCACAGTGACGTCATTTTCAAAAAAGGCATTCTTTGGTCGCTTTTTCGGTCAGATTTCTGAGAAAAAAATTTTCATTTGTTTGTTTTATTCTCAATAATGTATGATAAGTTAGCAAAACATAAAGGGGTTTTGCACACTTTCGTGGAAGCGTGGAACAGCAGATATTTTGATGATGATTGATGAAAACATCACTTTTCTAGTACACACACGGCCGCCATTTTAAATTTACCCATGATCCTCTGCTCCGTAGGTTATGCAAATGTGCTTCAAATGACCTCAAGGTGATAAGTTATGAAGTCACGGAGTGTCCGCTCTCAATTTTTGTTTGTTCTGGAGATAGGTTAGAAAGTTTGGTAGGGGGCATAATGGCTCACCTCCCAACATGCCTCGTAGGCCTGGTTGGCTTAAGAGGTTTACCGAAGCATTCGCCAATTACAGTACCTGTGTACTTACTCTTGCTCTTACAGCTTGATAGTTCAATTAAAAGTTTGCTATAAAATGTTGATATAATTACGTAACTTATATTTTTCTCTGTTCCACAGCTGCCATGCCAAATATTTGCTGTATTAATCCACTACTTCGTGCTTGCCTCGTTTGCCTGGATCATGAACGAAGCCTTCAGTTTATACATCATGATCACCTACACAGCACATTCCCAGGGCGACCATGTCCCTGACACGGGCTCCAATCTTCGATATTACATATTAGGATGGGGTACGTTCATTCTAATACTATGTCTGTCTAGATTTCGATGCACAATGTTACAGTCTCGTGAAGCACAGATATACGGCACATAAATTTCACCGGATTCATCTGGGGAGACCAAATAAATATTTCACCAACATTATAGACACCCTTTGTTCTAGTGTAGGATCACTCAAATACTTCTGACATTACGTGCTGGCAAATCAAGTTATGCCCAAACTGTTAAACATGTTTTAATAAAGACGTATTACGCATTAATGTCTGGATATGTAGAAGTTCAAGCACTGACCTTACATTTTTGTTTGGATAGTGAGTTTTATTTGTCCGTTGACGATTTCAGTGATCCCAGGTGTGCTAGTTGGTGCATTCGTTGGCACTCAAGGAGAATCCTACTATGCTCCTGCCATGTAAGTATGCCGCATTGTACGTAAATCATAATTCAAGTGTATCTAATTATTTTTATGATGATTTGTGCTGGATGGTCCAGTCCCGTGCGAGGCTCGAACCCCCACCCACAGATTTGGGGACCAAAAGGCCAACAGAAAACCCATCCAGCACAAGTATTTGGATTTTACCAAGAAAGTGTATCCATAAATATAATTGGATATTATTGATACAATAGTATTAGTAGATATATATAATGCTGTTGCAATATTGTTTAGACGTTGTTCGATGTGCCCGAGAATTACATATTAGTTTACCCCAATTTCAAATTTAGTCATTTCTGAATTAAACTCTTGCAAAAATTTCGATATAATTTTCCTTGACCTAAAATTTCAGATAAGTTAAATTTTCGGGAATGAATATGACCTCTAGGTTATAAAGTTCACTTTCGGTTACCGTTTGTTACAGGTGTTGGATCGCATGGGAACATGTTTGGTTGTTCATTGGACCTGTTCTTGGTATTATTGTTGTAAGTATTCTTCGCATCTAAATTATAAGAATTAAGAATAACGGCATGAGTGAGTTACAACGCTGGTGATTTCTTAATTCCAACACACTAAGAATAATTCAGCTATTATCACCTTTAAGCTATAAACAGTCTCAGCATTTTTTACGAGACCATATTGGTTTTGTTGCCTTAGAATCTGTGTGTGTGTGTTCTATTGTGTGCGCTTTTGTTTGAAAAGGGAAATCAAGGGATATAACTCTAACGTGGACAATATGCTGTACACGACTGCGTCCCTTGGAGGCGAATTGATTTCTAATACCTCAACGCTTCAGTCTTCAAGATTGGGTAATGGGAATAAACAGGTGTTTTTAACAATTGATAATTATCTATTTCAGGTGACTATATTGGTTCTCATATTCACCGCCAAAGAACACAACGAAAATTCTTATACGAAAAGTGAGAAAACAAACAAAGTAATATTGTGAGTATCCACATTAACGTCAGAAAAACTGTTTGAGTTTATTATATCAATGAACGCAGCTAATTCATTTATGCAGAAGTTGCTTTAAATTATACAATAACAATATAATATTCTCTTTCCTTACAAGCGTGGGGCTTAGGACTACCGAATATTTTGTTACAGTTCTAATCCACGTCTGAAAAAAGGATATGACCTCGAAAGGTATCTCTAAAAAAGTGTTGAGTGTTGGCAAACAATATGGCGGATTTGTGTACAAAATATTATTGTAATGACGTCACAGGATAGTATGGCTATATTATGACTAAAAGGCTCCCACAGTTACCTCATTGGGTGACGATTGAAGTACTTATGCATAATAGAAATATTCACTGATCAATATCTAGATGAAGGTATCGTGTTATTGCATCACACATGTAGTATTAAATGCAAATATGACCATAGAAATAAAACTAGAAGACCATTTGTTATGCATAACTTCCCTATTCAAACTTGATAAAAGTTTCATGACATATATGCGTAATCAAGCAAGGTATGTAGTAACATGTATGTATGCAACTGGTTTTTCTCCATATTGTTTTTACGGAACGATTCGAAAATGTTGGAAGGCCTATGTAGCATACGGCGACCACGTGTTTTATATATATTCTAACGTATATAGCAGTACGAGTTCAGGTCAATTGTTTCCGAGAAATCGTACGGTTTTATAAAAGGAATGTAGGTATCCAACTTAACTCTTCTTTTACAGAATACACACAAAATCCCTGTGGACGCAAGTCATCTTACTGACAGTCTGCTGGGCATTTGCATTCCTCTCGGTTAAAATGAGAGACCCTATTATTAAATACCTATATGCCATCGTCTTATGTATACAGGTAAGTGTCGTTTTTACTGTATAGGTGTATCCATGTGACGTGATGTCTTGAAATGCTTGCTCTTGTCATTTTTCATATCAGTCCCGGCGTAGACGGTGAAAACATCGCGTATTCACCGATTTGGCATGCTATGCAAATAGGTAAATCATTCAACACCAACGTCGGACCGTTGCCGATAACGAATTTGGTAAAACACGTGCAACGTGGATCGCCTTACGTTGATCTGCATATCGTTCTGATAACTTGTCAACAGTTTATATGCTGACAATAATAAGCTCATCCACTGCATCTTTCTGAAATTTTCATGCATTGTCGGTGATCATTACACAATCAGATTTTATACGTTCTGGATAGTAATATTCAAGGAGTTACTGCTTTGGGGGTATACGTTAACATGGCAAGGAAACTTGTGCAAGGCAGCATATGTAAGATGGTGTGGGGAAATGGGTTACACGGCATGGTCTGTACCAACAGTACTCATCGTACCAAGATGAAATGCCCAAGTCAGTCCAATCCTATACATACAAGAGCAAGATCGAACATTCAGTGCTCAGCCATCGACCATAAAGAATTCCCGCATCCATAATCGAAATACCTTTCGGGCCCTCGGTGGTCGAGTGGTCTAAGGCGTTTCGCTGGTGATCGCTAGCCTCACACCACTGAACCGGCACGGGTTCGAGTCCAGCTGGTGCATGTGTGAAAGTTTGTCAGTTACTTGTCGACGGGCGGTGGTTCTCTCCGGGTACTCCGGCTTCCTCCACCATCCAAACTGACTGTCACCATATGAGTGAAACAAACTGGAGTGTGACATTAAACCAAATCCCCTCTCGAAACACCTTTCTGATCAGATAAGATTAGCACCAAACTTCAAGTAGGTATAAAACACAACAGAAAATACAACAAAATTTGTTATTTTCTTATTGATTAAACGGAATTTGACACGATTTATGAAACGTAGCGCTAGGGATCTTGCACGCTGCGGTAATCCTTTGATATCGATGATATTTATCAACAAATTTGATCAACTTTGAACGAAGGTGAACTTTCCGTCGTTGCCTTCAGATCCAGTGAAGGTGGAACAATACCCTTCACGGTGTCACCTGTGTATGACAGATTCTGCGAAAGACGATTTCAATCAACATTACAGATCATTATTGCTGAGATTACAGATTATTACACCAACCGCATTCACTCTAGTTTTTTCTAGTTTAGAGATACATAAGCTAACACAACAATACGATGGTAGTTTGTGTCTAATTCCGTTCAACTAGGAGCTATATACTTGTGTTCATGTATATATTTGTATTGCTATAGTGCCCTATGAATACGGCTTTTCGATAGATACGAAATTTTGTTATGGACAAAGGCTGGCTACTGAATGTCGGATGTCAAGCCTGTATACAACGCAAATATTGTAGGAAAACTACAGGACGATTAAAACAAATTCTACAACTGTGGGGGTTTTATACATCTAAAGTTATAAAGTTATTGTGTATATGAATTTGACACAAGAAAGGGTACTTCATCTTATTCTTGCGCAAGAAGAACCCTTTATTGTGACGCAGCCGTATATATAAATATAGTGCGTAAAATGTGGGCATTTATTTACTCACACTGTAGTACACTAATACCACAAGGGTACTTCCTCTCTGCACTATATATACATATATGGCTGCGACACAAGTTTGTTCGTGCGCAAAAGACCCCTTTCTTGTGACGCAGTCGTATATGTATATATAGTGCGTAAAAGGTGGACATGTTTTACTCACCCTGAAGTAGTACACTTAGCACAAGGTATAATCGTCAGATTCTACAATTAGTGTTCATCTGCTGTCCACAAAAGAATTTCCGAGTCGATAATCGAAATACGTTTTTCGTACGACAGTGAACATCAATTCCAAATATGTATGAATTGAAAATTTTAAAAACCACACAAGATGTTTTCCTTCGAAAAAAGAATCGGTCAACAGTTTTCAATGCTGACAACAAGACATGAGGATGCTCTTTACATAATTTTTTATCGCTGACCAGTATAAATGAATGTTTTCTAGAGTATAATACCTATTTCCGACACGCTTTGGTTGTGGTTGTTTATTTGAATACCATGGAGATGTAAAACACTTGACGCTCAAAAGGCCCATATACAGCCCGGGGTTTAGCGTATATAGACACAAGTTACGAAACGTAGCTCCAGAGATCTTGCACGCTACGATCGTATTTTCCGTTCGTGTACGATATCTATTTGAGAATTTGAAAAACTTAGAATGAAGGCGCGTAATGTTATATTCTTGCTTGACAAATTCGTGCATGCAATAATTTTCTGCAGCGTCGGTTGAAAACGCTACATCATCTTGCCCACTATCTAGCAAATGCTATCAGGCGAATTATGTATACGCCGTATATAGCTGGTGGCCAATTGGTCTAAGGCGCTTCGCTGGTGACGGATAGCCTCACACCGCTGAACCTCCACGGGTTCGAGCCCAGCTGGTCCATGAGTGAAAGTTTGTCCGTTACCTGCCGACGGGCGGTGATTCTCTCCGGGTACTTCGGCTTCCTCCACCAACCAAACTGACTGTCACCATATTAGTGAAACAAACTTGAGTGTGACATTAAGCCAAATCTCCCCGTATATAGCTTGATGCAAAAAGACACCGTGCAGACCGATCTTCCGATACTCTACATGTATCATTCAAGACATCCATCATAGCGATCACCATGCTCTACCTATACACCGACGACAGAGGAGGGGAGAGAGCCTGGTAGTGAGGGTGAAGACATCATGATCCGCCATTATTGAAAACTGTTGATCGCTTCTCTCTTGCGGGAAACTAGCCTATGTTTAAGTATACAATGACTTTTTTTGGATCTGTTGTTATATGATGTTATATGAAATATGTCTTGGGTTATGGACACGGAAATTCTTTATTGGACGACGGCTGAAGATTGAATGACGGATTATGCTTGTTTTGAGATGTTTCTCTGTTTATAGATTTGCTCGAATTTCCCATTAATGATATTGTAACGTGTGCCGGGTCGGTCAATAAACGGGACGCAGCTGAGCTAGGTCTCGTTAAATGGTAGCGTACAAGCTGTCAGGCCGCTGTCCCTGCCGACACTAGTCCTTACCAACTAGAGATTCACTTCGACCTGTCACCTTGTCTGGATCGAGAAAGTAGGAGAGCGTAGAGACAACCAAGGCAGATATAGGGTCAAATAATATGCAATTATATTCAATTAAATGTACAGGATGATCGCGATTCAAAGATGTAAATATGTACAGTGTTAATATAAAGTGCCGTGTAAAGGGCGGCCTGGCTGCTGGCCCTTTCCACACGGTAGGTAATCGTAGGGGCGGCCTGGCTGCTGGCCCCTCTCTGGCTATGGAATGTCGTTGGAGCGAGGCTATGGATATAGCGGTTCTCCTCCCTCTAAGGTGGGTATCCCTAGAAAGCGTCGTGGCTTCCCACCGTGGATACGATCGTCCTCCCCTTACAGGTGCGTATGGTTCCGGAGATCGCTTCGTCCTCCCACCGTGGATACGTGTGTCTTCACCTGGTTGGTACGTATTCCCTTCCCTAGGTCGCTTCGTCTTCCCACCGTGGATACGTCTGCTTCTCCTTGTATGAGGTCCCCTCTACAGGTAGGTTCGTCTTCCCACCGTGGATGCGTCCGCTTCTCCTTGTATTCCACTCTACAGGTAGGTTCGTCTTCCCACCGTGGATGCGTCCGCTTCTCCTCAGTTGTAACCTGTCTTGCGAGGATGCTTCCGTATCGTCTTCCCTCCAAGGTAAGTACCAGTGCCCTGTCACCCGTTTCACCGGCAAGAACGCTCTCAGTTAGCGTTATGCCTCTCCGCCGTGAACACTCCGGTGTCTGTGCAAGGTAACCTGGCTTGTGAGGGTGACTTCTTCCTCCAACCCTCAGGCACGGTAGATCGTGATTCCCTCTGTCTTCTGGTCCGTAGGTACCTCCTCTGTATCAGCAGCCCGGTTCCACGATCCCTGGAAAATCACCGGTCGTCCGAACGCAGCCCGCGTTTACCGGCAATACCGCTGCTATACGTATCCGAGGTCTGCTCCCGTCCAGCGCAAGGCTTGCCCGACCGTCCACCGATCACACCCTTGGTCTCCGAGTATATCCCCGTCTTACCGTACCAGTAGGTTGGATGATCCTTACCTTTCAGTCCTGGGTGAAGAAGTGAGGTTTTCGCTTGATGCAGTCACTTTTATACCCATCAGGCCAACGATCACATGTCGTCGTGTCGCCCGTATGACAAGCCACATTTTCCCGCAGCGCCATATGTACTGTCCAGTCAAAGATAACTCACATCATTGTACAAGTTAGGAACGATAACTCCAATCGTTATCACCAAGCAGGCGTTGGGGATTTCCCGACTTCTAGTTTCACTTTCGTTACTGCTGATCATATCGCCGTAGATTGTTTACACCGTTTCTCTGATCAACGGGAACATCATGCAGTAATCTCCGCTGATATCACCGACCAAGAATGGACACAAATACGGGACGGTAAGCTCATTCAGTTATACCCCCGTTGTATGTCCGTCTTTTATGCTGAGCGTTGTGGCTTCATGTAGACCCCTATTTCCGTCACTTCTGGGTTAGCGTACACACTTCGCTTCAGACTTGCACTCCGGTCCGAGCTTGTGTTTAGTCCTGATTTACCGTTTAGGGGATACCAATATTCGTTACACCACCCACGCCTTCGAAATATCGGCGCCCTCGCCGATGCTTGGTCACGCTGTTTGTAGTACTTGATTGGACTTGATTGGTGGGCTATGTACAGTAAATCATCAAAGAGAAATCGGTGTGTCGGACCTTCGGAGTTCACATATATATAGCATGCCTGCATGTCAGGACATAGTTCCGAAATCGACTAGGTCTTCGAGTCTCTCGGCCACACCTAGTTCGGGTAGGTTCCCTGCGTTCATTCTCCTCCTCGGAGCTGGCCAAAGGTGGGCCAGTCACACGTGAATCAGCAACACGTCCGGGGGCCCTTGGTGCGCTGCTCGGGTTCGTCCGCACGGAGCGGTAATCTACGGGATAAGGGAAAATGCCTCTCTGTCGGTCTTCAGGCTCCGTCTCAACCTCGTCATCGGCGTCATCCCCGGATTCTTCGCTGCTTTCCCCAGCAGACGTCCGTGGATGGCAAGGTTTAAGACGGTCATGGTGAACCACCTGTATACGTCCGTCCTCACCCTGAATACGGTACGTCACATCAGAGATGGCTTCCTTCACCGTGAAGGGACCCAGCCATCGATCTCTCAGCTTCGGGTTCTCCCCTCGTCGCTTGACCGAGGTGTGCAAATAAACCAAGTCGCCGGGAGAATAGGTGTTTTGGTTAGCCCGGGTATTATATATCTTCTTCTGTCTTCTCAGATTCCTACCGGTGGTCTCCCTGGCCTTCTGATGCAGTTCGACCAGCTCATCCCGTAGATTTTCCACCCAGGCAACTGGTTCACTCTTTTCCGTTGGCGATGCTCCGATCGTCAAGTGAGAAGGTAAGGTTATCTCCCTTCCGAACATCATCATGTTTGGTGACAGTCCTGTTGTTTCATGGGCCGTGGACCGGTAAGCCAGAAGAACCAGAGGTATGTGCAGGTCCCAATCCCCGGGGTGTCGCTCAACACTAGCGTGTAACATCTGTGCCAATGTGCGATTAAATCTTTCAATCATCCCGTTGGACTGGGGGTGGTAAGCGGTTGTCCTCGTTTTGCGCATACCCAGAATCCTGCACATCCCGCTAAATAGACGGCTTTCAAATTGGCGACCCTGGTCCGAGTGGATGAAGGTAGGAACGCCGAACCTGGATACATAATGGTCCACCAATGCCTGTGCCACTGTCGAGGCCTCCTGGTTGGGTAAAGCCACTGCTTCGACCCAGCGAGTAAAGTAGTCCCCTATCACCAGAATATAAGCATTCCCGCTGTCCGTCCTCGGTATCGGTCCAAGTAGGTCCACGGCTATCCGTTCCCCGGGACTTCCCGTCGTCTGTCCTCGGTGTGGCCCCCTGGGTTTCTTGCCCGTGCCCTTGCGTCGGCTGCACACCTCACAACTTCTGCACCAGTGTCTCACATCTGTTTGAAGATGCGGCCAGGTATAGGCCTGCCGGATCTTCGATATCGTCTTCATCACGCCAAGATGTCCCCCAGTGGGTTTGTCGTGGCACTCAGTCATGACTCTTCGTCTCAGGATTCGAGGAACAACCCACAATCGACGAATAGTCTTCCCTCGAGTGTTAACCCATCTTCTCACAAGTACCCCATCCTGGACTTCCAACAGTTTGTACATACCCCAGAGGCATTTGGTGACGGTGCTGTGTGCGCTGATATTTCCCCACGCTGGACGTGCTCTTTGAGCAATCCATCCAAAGACTGGTCCGAGGTCGGGATCGTCTGCCTGAGCCCTAGCAAAGTCTTCCCGTGACGCCCTCAATCCAATCAATCGTGCAGTCTGATCAACTCTGGGGGTCCCCGTATCTCCACACTGTTTACATGGTCTCCTACTCAGGGCATCTGCATTTCCGTGCTTCTTTCCTGGCCGGTGTTCTATCGTGAAGGTGTAGAGGGACAGGGCTTGAATCCATCGCGCCAGCTGGCTTTCGGGTTCCTTGAAATTCATGAGCCAACGCAGAGATGCATGGTCCGTACGTAGCAGAAATGGTTTACCGTACAGGTAATGACGGAAGTATTTTACGAAGTAAACCACTGCCAAAAGCTCCCGACGAGTTACGCAGTATGACCGTTCGGACTTTGACAGGACTCGACTGCCGTAGGCCACTACTCGTTCCTCCCCGTTGATTCTTTGAGAAAGCACAGCCCCGATTCCGAAGTTACTGGTGTCGGTATCGATGATGAAGGCCTCCTTCCAGTCTGTCATGGCCAAAACCGGTGACGTCAGTTTCTGTTTGAGAGTATCGAAAGCGTTTTGGGCCACTTCGTCCCACACGAAGATCTTCTTCTCAGTAAGCTGATGTAATGGGGCGGCGATGGTAGCAAAGTCACGGATGAACCTCCGGTAGTAACTACAGAGGCCCAGGAAGCTGCGGACTTCTGTCTGTGTCACGGGGACCGGCCACTCTCGAACAGATCGAATCTTGTCAGGGTCCGTCCGGACTCCTTCCTCAGAGACGATGTGTCCTAGGTACAACGCCTCCCGAGTACCAATGGTACACTTAGACGGTTTTAGCTTTAGACCGTGCTGCTGTAGCCTGACGAAGACGTCTTCCAATCTTTGCATCATCTGTTCAAACGTGTGACCGAAGATGATCACGTCGTCTAGGTAAATTAGGCAGGTCTCATAGTTGAGCCCGGCTAGGACGGCTTCCATCAGACGCTCGAATGTCCCTGGAGCATTACACAGTCCAAAGGGCATAACCTGGAATTGGTATAGCCCCTTCCTCGTAGCGAATGCGGTCTTGCTCTTATCCTCGGGTGCAATGCCAACTTGCCAGTAACCAGCCATGAGATCCAAAGTGCTCCACCAACTGGACCCGGACATATGGTCTAGCAGATCATTTATTCGTGGCAGAGGGTAGGCGTCCTTCTCTGTGACTTGATTCAAGGCCCTATAGTCCACGCAGAATCGCATCTTTCCGTCCTTCTTCCGTACCAATACCACAGGCGCAGACCATGGACCTGTGGCTGGCTCTATCACTCCTCTTTCCAGCATCTGGTCCACCTGGTTGTCTATTTCCTGCCTGGCGTGTATTGGGGGCCGTCGAGGTGGTATGCGGATTGGAGGCGCATTACCCGTCTTGATGTGATGTTCAACCAGGCTGGTGTGCCCCATATCGCTGTCATCCTTCGCAAATAGGGTGGAGTACTTCGTGACTAATTCTTCCACTTTAAAGGCCTGTTGGTTCGTCAACCTGTTGCTGGACTTCTTAACCAGTCCTTTCAGATGTTCTGGGCATCCTGCTGATGGTATCTTCTTTGGTACCCTTGTCTGTTTGGAATATGTTCCCGCAGTGCTCGTTCCGGACACGACCTCAGCTGCATCTATTCTCGAGATGTTGCCACATAACGTGCCAGCCTTTATTACTGCAGGTTCGCTAGATAGATTAAGAAATCTCACAGGCACCTCTCCGTCAGAATTCACCTGGGACAGCGTCCTCGCCATGATCGCCCCTGTCCGTTGTGTAAATTCCAGTTCATTCTCTGTGATGCCGACTTCCCCTCCTAGTGCTCCTTGGGCCTTGACAGCAGTGATCATCTGGGTACCTGGGGGTATGGTAAAGGTTTCCGTAACAGACACCCGATGACAACCCGGAAATCCCACTACCTCACATTGAATGAATCTTCCCCTGATCCTCAGGCGGTGACTTACGGCGTCGATCACGCAGTGGTGTTTCGTTAAAAAGTCGTACCCCAATAAGGCATCAACCGTGAGGGTTCCAACCACCATCTTCTGCTTACGCATTACCCCTCCAATCGTTAGCTTGAATTCACCCTCGCCTTCGAGGTCCATGTCCGTTCCATCAGCCATACGAAGGCAGGGGAAGGAAGGTTCACTCAGCGGTGGCTTCCTGCCGGGTTCCAGTTGATCGTAGACATCCTTGTTAAGAATGCAGACAGAGGCTCCTGTATCCACGCAGCATGACATCATGGTTGGTCCAATACGTACCGGAAGATAAAATCCAGCCTCCCCTGGGGAATTTGCCTTCTGTACCGCCGAAGGGCCTTTGGGATTATAAGGTGGTTTTTGTAGCCGCGGGCAGGACCGTTTAAAATGGTCCTCGCCGCCGCACTCCCAGCAACACCTTGGTCCTTCCCCGGTCTCGCGCTGTCGTTGATATGGCCTTCCTGGTCGTCGTGGTTGTAGAGATTGGGGCTTAACTTTGGTGATCTGGTCTACCAATTCCTTGAACTCCCGTCTCAGTTCTGCCATCTCCGAGGAAAATTCGTCTTCTCCGATACTAGCCTTCTCTTCCTCTCCCTTCCCGGTACTTTTTGCCGTATGAGTGCCCCTCCGTCGCTGTGCTGCCCGGTACGCTTCTACTTCTACCGCTGTATGTACCGCAGCATCCAGTGACTTGGGATGAGACTGCCAAACTTGGAACCTTAGGTCATCACCCACTGCCTCTAAGAACTGGTCCTTAGCCAATGTATCTTGGACGTCATCACCAGCGTCGGGGTAGGCGAGCTGAACGAGGCGGGTAATGCTGGAGCCGAGCTCGGGCAGTCCTTCATCTTTTTGTCGAAACCTTGCCTTCAGTTGTGATTTGTACAAATCCGTCTGGTTGGGGGGTGCGAACCGGCGTTCTAGAGCGGATACCAGACTTGCATACTCGACCTCTCCTGGTTTGGACTTCAATGCCGCGAGGACCTGCTGGGCCGCTCCCCGTAATGATACGGCTAAGTACTGTCCTCTCTCTGTATCTCCCCATCGATTCAAAGCAGCACAATGGTTAAAGTGTACGAGGTAGTCTCTCCATGGGCCGGAACCATCGAACGTAGACACTTTCACCAGAGCTTTCGACGATTTTTCTCTTGCCACGGTTTCCATGGGAGCTTGCGGTTTCCCGTCTGCGCATCCTAACGCTGGATTTGGCCCATCTCCCTCCTGTTTCGGTTCCTGGTGATCCGTCGTCCTACCAGTGGAACTTACTTCGCCTTGTCCCGTCTTCGGTGAGACCTGTTGTTGACCAAACAGACCAATGACTGTTTTCAGGCAATCCTGCATTTCCCTGGTTGCCGCTGCGAGGCCCTGGATAGTTTCGTCCATCTTCCCCATGCCACTCATCCAGGGGGACATTTCTTCCACAGTAGGTGTCGAATTGGTTCGAGTTGCTTCTTGGCTTGGTAGATTCCTCCGAAGCCGGATACCAGTCGGGTTATCGTCTTCTTCTTCACCGTATGTGAGCCGACTTACTGGCGCCTGGGCTGCTAGTGAAGTATTGCTCGCCGGGGTGACTGGTGCCCATAGTCCGGTGTCTCCTCCGCTTTCGTCGTTGATCACCAAGGCTCGGCCTTCTGGTCTCATAGTCCTTTCCTCGAGGTCAGTCCCCACAGGAGTAGTCCAGAAATCGGATGACGGACCGTCTTCCCAACGTACCCGTGATCCTGCTGCCGTCGGAGACTGTTGTTCACCGAAATCGATTAAGGCTGCTGTATCCCCAACTCTGACCCTAGTAGTCAGGCCCGATTGGTCGGGTGTAGACTCCGCCTCCGGCCTTCCCCGGGCAAGTTGTCTTTCCATCTTCACTCTCCTGTGAATCTCGGATGTCGGCAAATCCCACCGCTGCCACCACTTTTGTGTAACGTGTGCCGGGTCGGTCAATAAACGGGACGCAGCTGAGCTAGGTCTCGTTAAATGGTAGCGTACAACCTGTCGGGCCGCTGTCCCTGCTGACACTAGTCCTTGCCAACTAGAGATTCACTTCGACCTGTCACCTTGTCTGGATCGAGAAAGTAGGAGAGTGTAGAGACAACCAAGGCAGATATAGGGTTAAATAATATGCAGTAATATTCAATTAAATGTACAGGATGATCGCGGTTCAAATATGTAAATATGTACAGTGTTAATATAAAGTGCCGTGTAAAGGGCGGCCTGGCTGTTGGCCCTTTCCACACGGTAGGTAATCGTAGGGGCGGCCTGGCTGCTGGCCCCTCTCTGGCTATGGAATGTCGTTGGAGCAAGGATATGGATATAGCGGTTCCCCTCCCTCTAAGGTGAGTATGTCATCCCCAGAAAGCGTCGTGGCTTCCCGCCGTGGATATGATCGTCCTCCCCTTATAGGTGCATCTGGTTCCGGAGATCGCTTCGTCTTCCCACCGTGGATACGTCTGCTTCTCCTTGTATTCCACTCTACAGGTAGATTCGTCTTCCCACCGTGGATACGTCTGCTTCTCCTTGTAGTGCACTCTACAGGTAGGTTCGTCTTCCCACCGTGGATACGTCTGCTTCTCCTTGTATGCCACTCTACAGGTAGCTTCGTCTTCCCACCGTGGATACGTCTGCTTCTCCTTGTCGTAACCTGTCCTGCGAGGATGCCTCCGTATTGTCCTCCCTCCAAGGTAAGCACCAGTGCCCTGTCACCCGTCTCACCGGCGAGAACGCTCTCAGACAGCGTTATGCCTCTCCGCCGTGAACACTCCGGTGTCTGTGCAAGGTAACCTGGCTTGTGAGGGTGACTTCTTCCTCCAACCCTCCGGCACGGTAGATCGTGATTCCCTCTGTCTTCTGGTCCGTAGGTACCTCCCCTGTATCAGCAGCCCGGTTCCATGATCCCTGGAAAATCACCGGTCGTCCGAACGCAGCCCGCGTTTACTGGCAATACCGCTGCTATACGAATCTGAGGTCTGCTCCCGTCCAGCGCAAGGCTTGCCCGACCGTCCACCGATCACACCCTTGGTCTCCGAGTATATCCCCGTCTTACCGTACCAGTAGGTTGAATGATCCTTACCTTTCAGTCCTGGGTGAAGAAGTGAGGTTTTCGCTTGATGCAGTCACTTTTATTCCCATCAGGTCAACGATCACGTGTCGTTGTGTCGCCCGTATGACAAGCCACATTTTCCCGCAGCGCCATCTCTACTGTCCAGTCAAAGATAACTCACTTCAATGTACAAGTTAGGAACGATAACTCCAATCGTTATCACCAAGCAGGCGTTGGGGGAATTCCCGACTTCTAGTTTCACTTTCGTTACTGCAGATCATATCGCCGTAGATTGTTTACACAGTTTCTCTGTTCAACGGGAACATCATGCAGTAATCTCCGCTGATATCACAGACCAAGAATGGACACAAATACGGGACGGTAAGTTCATTCAGTTATACCCCCGTTGTATGTCCGTATATTATGCTGAGCGTTGTGGCTTCATGTAGACCCCGATTTCCGTCACTTCCGGGTTAGCGTACACACTTCGCTTCAGACTTGCACTCCGGTCCGAGCTTGTGTTTATTCCTGATTTAACGTTTAGGGGATACCAATATTCGTTACAACAGCTTCCAAAAATCAACTTAGAGAAAGAAATAAATCAGAGAGAGATCTTACTAAAAACGACAGACAACTGGAGTGTTCCTCGAACCCCGAACTAGTTGATGAGTTTGGAGGTGTTCAGAGACAACTTGACAAGACTTATGAAGTAAGGGCAGGGGCACAGATTGGATCAAAGGGAAGATGGGTTGAACAGGGAGAGAAATCACTGGATATTTTTTTCAGTCTTGAAAACTGAAGTACTACCGGTACTAGAAAAATATTAGAAAGTTCATAGACTTCAGCCAAAATGAAATAACACAAACACATGAAATCTTAAAATATCTTTATGACTTTTATTCAGATCTGTACTCCTCAAAAGAACTGTTACGTCAAAACGATAACAGAAAAACGCAACAGAAAGCTTTGGTGAAATCGAAGATTAACAATCAAATATTTATTTACAATACTAAAATCATATACAAATTAAGTTAGGTCAATACAGCAAATAAATGAGAAATATAGTCTTACTGTTCAATGCTATAACGGCGTATCTCTCACAGTCCGTACTAACGTGCAAATCTCTATACAGTCGGTGCTGACGCGCAAAAATTGCGCTCCTGCTCCACACCGCTCAGCTGTTGTCCGGTTTCCGTCAGTTCAATTACGCAAATAACACAGCGGTCAAACACAGGAGTAATCCAACAGTAATATACAATCCAGTAGTCAGTAATCTCAGGCAAAGGTAATGACCAGTAGCTCAATCTAATGCACCCACATAGAAGCCGTTTGAATCTCCCCCCGATCCCTGAACGTCCGGCTACTTATACTCTATCGGGCATTCGAGATTATTCTATCAAATCAAGAAACTTCCACCGATACAGCAACGACGTATGATTTAACCCAGATACGATTACAACAACTTCTAGAAAGCTCGAAAATGATTAACCCACAAACAGTATGTATACAAGCGTATAGATGTGCAGATGGTGCTGTGTAGATGTGTAGATGGCGCTGTGACATGTGTGACCCAATTACCCTCATAATACGGGTCTCTTCGTAATTAGGCCATTTGCAAATATGATAAATCGGTCACGACAGCTTCGAGAGAATTCTATGATTATAACACAGAACAGAAGGTAAACAAGTTTACCTCAGGTCTATTTTTCTAGAACTATCCACAGTGACTAATTTTATACTGAAATACCATGGCACTCCCTCTCTTAAAAGAAGAAAGTTTCAAACTTGGAACTTTCTTGACAATTCAAAACATTATTAGAAAACAAAATCTATATTACAACAGCAAAAATGTTGACAAACATATGTACATTCTATGCGAGACAAACAATCAGCGATCAAAATGTCCTTGCCCTTAATATGTTTGATTTCAATATTGTATTCTTGTAACACCAAACTCCATCTCAACAATCTTTGATTTTTGTTTTTCATCTTACTTATGAAAACAAGTAGATTGTGATCACTGAATACAGTAATTGGCAACGATGAAGAAGTAACATCGACATCAAAATGTTGTAAAGCCAGTATCATTATTACCAAACATTCTTTTTCAATTGTAGAATAATATCTCTGATGTTTGTCAAATTTACGTGAAAAATAACATATTGGGTGATCTACACCATCTATACCTTCTTGTAACAAAACGGCACCAGCAGCAACAGCACTATCATCTGCAGCCAGTTTAAAAGGTGAATCAAAATCTGGTGCTGAAAGAACTGGCGCGCTCTTGAGTATGGCTTTCAGTTTTTCAAAATCTGATTCACATTCATCGGTCCAGACAAAAGTTACCCTCTTTCTTAAGAGTCGAGTTAAAGGTTCAGTAATATCTGAAAAAATTTGGACAAAATTTCCTGTAGTAACCAGCCATACCCAAGAAACGCATCAGTTGTCTCTTACATGTTGGTCTTGGAAATAGCGAGATAGCCCTGACCTTAGCATCTATAGATTTTACCTGACCCTGACCTACAACATGACCCAAGAATGTCACGTGCATGTCCAAATTCACTTTTTCCAAGGTTGACTGTCAGCTTGGCGTCCCTCAGCCGATTGAACAGTGCGCGAATTCTCTGTAGATGATCTTCCCATGTATCGCTGTAGACAATGACGTCATCAATGTAAGCCTCACATCCTTCCAAACCGGAAGTAACACGGTTGATGAGACGCTGGAACGTGGCTGGAGAATTTTTCATTCCAAATGGCATAACTTTGTACTGGAACAGACCCTCCGGAGTGACGAATGCTGATATCTCCTTCGCACGATCTGTCAGTGGAACTTCCAAAAATTCTTTCAGAAGATCAAAATTCTTTCAGAAGATCAAACTTCTCTTGCAGGAAACAAGCCTATGTTTATGTATACTTTTGTCTTTTTGAATTTGGTGCTAATACTGTTATATGGAAATGGAATAGGTCTTTGGATTATGGACGCGGATATTCTCTAATGGACGACGGCTGGATTATGAATGACGGACTAGACGCTTGTAATTTCAGAGAAGATCAAACTTTGACACGAACTTGGCACTTCCCACTTTATCAATGCAATCATCAATGTGTGGAACAGGGAATGTGTCTGTTTGGTTAATGTGTTCACCTTTCTGTTGTCAGCACACATCCTGTAACTGTCATCTGGCTTTGGAACGAGGATACAAGGTGAACTTCAGTTACTATTACTTGGTTCAATGAAGTCATTGTCCAATAAATACTGAATCTCTTTTTTCAGGTAGTTTTGTTTAATGGGATTCAAACGATATGGGTGCTGCTTTACTGGATTAGAATCTCCGACATCGACGTCATGTGAAATTGTATCAGTCCGAGTAGGAATGTCGGGAAACAAATGTTCATATTGACTGAGCAGAGTTCGAAGTTCTTCCTGACGAGCTGGCTCGAGATGACACAACTTGGAATCCAAATTAAGTAGAATGTCAGAGTTCTGTAATTGCGCCGCTGTCATGGGCTCTTCACAAGTTTCATTACTATCAGGGTCAGAACTAACTACACTTACAGGATGGACAGTACTGTTAGTGCTATCTCTGTCGATGTATAACTTTAACATATTTACATGACATAACTGTTTGTTTTTACGCCTGTCAGGAGTCTGAATTACATAATTAAGGTCACTTAGTTTCTTTTCAATGACAAAAGGACCATAATATATAGCCTTAAGTGGATTACCAGGAATAGGCAGAAAAGTCAGTACCTTCTCACCAGGTTTGAAACTTCGTTTAAGGACATGTTTATCATAGGTTATTTTCATATCTTTTTGTGCTGACTTTAAATTTGACATGGCCAAATCACGTGCTTTGGTCAACCTGGCGCGAAAGTCCGACACATATTGTAAGAGACTACATGAGTCAAGATCACTGTCTAGGAACTTTTCCTTTAGCAGTTTAAGTGGTCCTCTAACTGTATGAACAAAGACTAATTCAAATGGACTGAAGCCCAAAGACTCTTGAACAGACTCTCTAACAGCAAACAATACCAAATGTATGCCTTCATCCCAGTCTTTCTCAGTGTCAAAACAATAAGTCCTAATCATGTTCTTTAATGTTTGGTGGAATCTTTCTAATGCGCCTTGGCTTTCTGGGTGGTATGCAGATGATTTGTACTGCTTTATTCCCAATTCATGCATGACTTGTTGAAAGATTCCTGACATGAAATTAGATCCCTGATCAGAATGAACATGAACAGACTGGGGTAGACGGACAAGTGTGAAAAACTTAACTAAGGCCGTAACAATAGTTTTTGCCTTAATATTCCGTAAAGGAATGGCCTCAGGGAACCTGGTTAAAGCACACATGATTGTTTTCGGTAGTGGACCAACACAATCTATAATCACCCTACTAAAGGCTTCCCCAAATGCAGGGATTGATTGTAGAGGGGCCTTCGTATGGTTTGGTGGGGTTTTCCTACCATTTGACATGTGTGGCATGACCTACAAAATTCCGTAACATCTTTCTTCAAATTTGGCCAATATAAATGATTTAGAATTTTGTAGTATTATGTTTTGTTAACACCTAAATGGCATGAAAGAGGTGTTTCGTGGGCTAGTCTGAGGATATCCGAACGATATGACTTTGGTACTACAATGTGATACTTAAGTGCCCACTCATCATCAGGTGACACATCTGGCGGTCGCCATTTGCGCATAAGAACACCATTCTTACAAAAGTAACACACAGGCTCTTGAGTTACATCACACTCATCTACTGCTCTGTCAAACAACTTGGAAATGTTCTTATCACTATGCTGTTCATTAACCAACTGTGATTTTGAAATTTTGTCATTGGAACATTCCAATTTGCTATCAAAATGTGGCTTATCAGCCTCATCATTTAAACACACAAAAGTGTCAGCCAAACAAACGTCATCGATGACGTCATCTTTAAGAGACTTTTCAGACTCCTCAGCCAATTTACTCGTGGCTCTAGTAACTGCACAAGCAGGATACAAACTTTGAAATTCGTCTTCAACTGGATTATGAATCTGATCCAAACAAGGCTTGTCAGGTACAATCGGGTTAACCCCGACCTTATCTCCCGCAAGATCATTGCCAAGAAGTAATTGAACACCCTCAAATGGTAAATTACCTTTAATACCCACCGTAACAGGTCCAGAAATCAAGTCGGAAGACAGATGAACGTTATGGAGCGGAACGGGTCTGTAATTTACAGAATCTACCCCTTTAATCAGGACATTACTGCCTGCAGATGAAGAATCAGAAAACGGCAAAATTTCTGCCAACAAAACAGACTGGGATGCACCCCAAATCTTCACAGGAGTAGCATTAGAAAAATAACTTGAAAGTGACACAAAACCATTGTGGATAAATGGTTCAAAAATCTCCATAACAGGCTTTGAAAAACTGTCAACCTTATCCTTGATAGAACTAATAGGAATAGAGTCCTTGGCCATCTTAACGTCATATAAACTATCAACGTCACTAACCTGCTTGGGTAAAGATCTTGAAGTGAGAAAACCACTAGACTTTTGAAAGGCTTGATCTTGTTTTCTTTTCAATTTAAAACAATCAGTCATTAAATGGACTTCCCTCTTACAATAGCTGCAAACGGGAGACTTATTTTGAGAGTTAAACGTGGGTGACTGGGACTTTGTGTTTGACCTTTGACCTTTGTAACTGGGGTTAAAAGTTTTAGGCCTTGAGAAAGAACTGGGTTTGTTACCTGAGAGATTAGACTGGAATGAACTTGGCTTAACAGCATTGACAAATGATAATTTGTGTATCAGAGCGTATTCATCAGCAAATTGGGCTGCTTGGTCCAAAGTGTTGGCATTTCTTTCATCAAGAAATGTTCTAATATCACCATGGATACACCTTGTAAATTCCTCTACCAGAATAAGCTGTCTAAGGTTTTCAAAGTTGTTGTAAATTTTAACCGAAGCACACCACCTATAAAATAACTGTTTTTTTGAACGAACAAATTCTACATGAGTCTGAGAGTTTTCTTTTTCACAACTACGAAACTTTTGTCCATAGGCTTCAGGAATTAATTCATAACCTTTAAGGATTAAATCCTTCACTATATCATAATTTGATGCTTGTTCTACAGTCAATTGAGTGCAAATGTCCCTTGCCTTTCCGATCAAAACAGTTTGAAGAAGTAAACTCCATTTTTCTTTTGGCCAGTTTAAATTTTCAGCAATTTATCAAAATGCAGAAAATATTTATCAATTTCTATCAACGTGGGACGATACGTATTTGACGAGCCGCATCAAATTTTGATTGTGATTGTACAGGTGCATGTGTAGGAGGACCTGTTCGCGACTGTAATTCTGTTTGCTTCAATTGTAACTGAAACTGTCTTTCTTTCTCTTCTCTTTTTTCTCTCTCTCTAATGCTCTTTCTTTATCTCTTTCCTTTTTTTCTTTTCTCTCTCTAATTTTTCCTCTTTTTCTACTCTTTCTCTCTCTAATTCTCTGTCTAATTCTAATTTCTTTAATTCCAGCTGATGTTGCAATTCTAATGTCTTTATTTCCAAATAATCAGCTGTTTCCTCAGTTAAATCAAAATCACTCTCATCCCAAAGTTGTTTGCTAACAACATGTTTAATAATGAGTTTCTTAATTTCTTGCTTTCTCCAAGATGTTTTAGCTTTCATTTGTAGGAATTTACACAGCGCGAACAAATCCTCTTTGCGTAGTTCGTCAAATTCCTCCTGACTAGGCTTTGAAGCAAACTGAGCTGGGTCAAATGACATGCTGATAATATACTACTCTTTGATTTCACAGATTCAGATAATGTATCAATTTAGAACTATAGAGCAAAGCTGGAATGTAAACAACGCTCGTGGGCAGGCCCCCCCCAATTTCTGTTACGTCAAAACGATAATAGAAAAACGCAACAGAAAGCTTTGGTGAAATCGAGGATTAACAATCAAATATTTATTTACAATACTAAAATCATATACAAATTAAGTTAGGTCAATACAGCAAATAAATGAGAAATATAATCTTATTGTTCAATGCTATATCGGTGTATCTCTCACAGTCCGCACTAACGTGCAAATCTCTATACAGTCAGTGCCGACGTGCAGAAATAGCGTCCCCGTATTTTCATAGTCCACACCGCTCAGCACAGGAGTAATCCAACAGGAATATACAATCCAGTAGTCAGTAATCTCAGGCAAAGGTAATGTCCAGCAGCAAAATCTAATGCACCCACATAGAAGCCGTTTGAATCTTCCCCCGATCACTGAACGTCCGGCTATTTATACTCTATCGGGAATTCGAGATTATTCTATAAAATCAAGAAACTTCCACCGGTACAGCAATGACGTATGCTTTAACCCAGATACGATTACAACAACTTCTAGAAAGCTCGAAAATGATTAACCCGCAAACAGTATGTATACAAGCGTATAGATGTGCAGATGTAGATGTGTAGATGGCGCTGTGATCCAGTTGCCCTCATAATACGGGTCTCTTCGTAATTAGGCCATTTGCAAATATGATAAATCGGTCAGGACAGCTTCGACAGAATTCTATGATTATAATCACAGAACAGAAGCTAAACAAGTTTACCTCAGGTCTATTGTTCTAGAACTATCCACAGTGACCAATTTTATACTGCAGTACCATGACAGAACCAACAGATTACAATTTCGACGAAGAATTTTACAAGTTATTTGATGATGTAGATATCAAGGGTCCGTGTAACCTTGCACAGTTCAATTTTCATTTTTCGTTTTTGCTTTCTCAAAATCAAAAATTGAAATTTGACCGTCAATTTTCAATTTTCGTTTTTTGTTTCTGTAATCTCAAAATCAAAAATTGAAATTTGACCGTCAATTTTCAATTTTCGTTTTTTGTTTTTGTGTTCTGAAAATCAAAAATTGAAATTTGACCGTCAATTTTCAATTTTCGTTTTTTGTTTTTGTGTTCTGAAAATCAAAAATTGAAATTTGACCGTCAATTTTCAACTTTTGATTCTGGGATTACAAAAACAAAAAACGAAAATTGATATTTGACAGTCAATTTTCAATTTTCGTTTTTCGTTTTGCTTCACGCAAAAATGAAAATCAAATATTGAAAATTGCTTCGACTTGTCCGTTTTTCGTTTTTTGATTTTAACTTTGACGTATCTATGTTAAGTTCTCATGTGGACGGGTTATCATGTCACTTCCGGTACGACGAGTAGAATAGATAACGCAAATCGTGTCGTATGAGAGGTGTGGAGCGTGAGAGGCATGTGGCCCACCAGGCCATCCTCGGGAGCCAGTGTATTGAT